>JARYHS010008075.1:43340886-43432957 GCA_031002005.1 Vandiemenella viatica | reverse complement strand
CGGAAAGTCTCGGTTCGAATCCCTCTATCGAGTGTGAAATTTTTACAGTCCTTAAAATTGACCTTCAAACCCTGGAAATTTTCTTGATTTGCCAAACTAACCGTGGTTCGCCGTTCGGTTAGGGTGGCCAAGACGCATGGCAAACGAAAAAACCCATCGGGAATATCCCGGACAATACTGCCATGCCTATTTACTTCCTTACTACTTATATTTTAATTCGAAATGATACAACTTCCTATATTTGTCTTTTTAATTTCAAGTCATGAAAGAAGTAGGTTCCCATTTACAAGTGATCTTGAGCAATGAGATTTACGAATCTGATGCAACTACTTCCGCTTTAACAAACATTGACACAGAAAATTGGAAAATGGAGATCATGAACTTTCTTTTTCGAAAACTTCCACCGGTTTCGATATTCTAATAATGATTACACCAAACGTTTGAGACGAGAGATATGTTCATTAAAAGTAATCCATCGTTTCAATATAAGATTATACACTTTTAAGCTTACCGGGAAATTAAAGTCTATAAACATAAGTATGGGCTTTTCTTATTCCTATCGTGTGAAGTGATTTCTAAATTGGTGTATTTAAAAAGTAAATATGGAGCACAGATGACGAATGGAGATTCTCTCTACTTAATATCTTAACCCAAAATAAAACCAACTGTAGTACCATCTCCAGTCGATAGGCATTGTCTATTATAGGAACGTGACCACAACCATACTGCACACGCGTGGTGGGAAAATAATATCCTAGTAACTTATCAATGCATTCAAAAGCCTTACTGCGAAGGGAATTCAAGTTATAATTAACTCAAGATATTTGTGCCCTTTAAGTGTCGAATACCGAAAAATTTCTTCTTAATTTATGATTTGATCAAAACGGAGACATTACTTTTAAAATGATACCTCATTTATACATTTCTATTGGTATGGACGAAAAAAATTGTATCACAAAAAAAAAAAAAAAAAAAAAAAAAAAACAAAAAAAAAAAAAAAAACATCATTAACGGTTTCTGTAACATTCAGTAATATGCTACCTTTTCCAAACGCAACACTTGTTCACAAGCACTCATGTCAAAGGTTCTCCACGAGCGATGAGAACTAGCCGGTCAAACCGCTCCATGGCAAATGCCAAGGAGAGTGCCTTCGACTCTTACAGCCACTAACAACGTCAACATCTTCAATAGTTAGAAACGATCGCATGAAACAGACGCTAAAATTAGCAAGAAATTTCCAAACTAACTTTCAAACTGTGTATTACCTGACATTTAACAGGTTTATACAAACTCAAAAATAGCTAAAAGATTTCTTCTGCTTTCTCAACTAGCTTAGCTGTTAAATAGAGAGCATTTTTCCGTTTCTCTATGTGTGTCTTTCCCCTTCAGGTCATTCAGTTTCAACGATATCTCAAAAATCTCACTGTAAAGCTCATTAACTGCGAATAGAACTTACACCCAAATGTCGTTAATTATTACCGATTATTAGCAGAGCATTTTTTTGCCTTCACCTTTAAAAGATTAGAGGCTTTAAATCTCAAATACAAAGCCTATAAACTGACCGTCTCTTCATTTCTCTCTGCTTCCCGTATTATTCAGTTATGTTACATCCGTTCCAAACACTGGGGACTAGCCATCACATTAACGACAGTAATCAGTTTTCAGAATCCTTGCTTAACAGTCGTTTGCCCAACGATCCTTTTGATAAAGTGGTGAAATATCCGTTTACCGTGAAAACTCTTAGTGCATGAAAACCTTATGTCTGAGATTCTAATTCACGATCTTTCCATAAAAAAAACACGTTCAGAAACCAGTACATTCTTCCGGTCATCAGTCTGTAAATTAAATGTGTTAGCTTTACTAATCTGACGTAGATAAAATCTTCAACCATTAACGAGGCAACTGCTATCACCGGTTAAAAAACAGATTCGCAAATTGGACAAGTAAGCTACACAGAGAGAAAAGCTTTTACAAATTTTGAGCGGATGGATCGAATTTGGCTAACGTTAACATCGACTGTGAAATGGTGAAACAATGATTTGTTCCATAAACCGACCATTATCATTTATAAATTTCGGTTAGGTATGAACGAAAATAAATGGCTTGTCACAAAAAAAAAAAAAACTTTTTAGAAATAACATCACAAAATGTTCCTACAATCTACGTTCTCAATTATCTAATAGTAACTAGCAGAGTGCCCGGCATTGCCCGGTATAGTGAGGGTTTGTAACAGCCCTCATACCTGAATTTTGAATAGCATTGTACTGTATGAAGTATTTGTAGTGAGCTAAAGTTTGCTTGAAAGTGATTTGATATGTTTATTTTGTAAATTCTTGTAAATCAGTGTATATAGACTTTGTTTTATGTAAGAAAATTATTTAAAGTCATTTAATATGTTTAAGAACCGAATGGTGCAAGAGAAATTCTTAAATGTTTGTAATTACATGTATTAATGTAAGTTACGATGTCTACAGGACAATTTTCTACAGTTTGAAGGGATTTCTGTAAATAATTTCGTATTTAAGTATCTCTAATTACCATTTCTGATCATTGTGAAATGTTGTTAAGTAATTTTGTATTAATTCCGATTGTTTTTAATATGTTTGATTGTTTGAGTGATTGTTAATGATCGAGAAATATCGGGCGGATGCCTTTGAAGAATTCTCGTAATTTCGATATAGACTATATAAACAGATCGCCTGGACAGAGAGATTCATTCAGTTAGTTAGTAAGTCAGTTTAGTGACAGTATTCAGTGTTACAGAGAGTTTCAATCATTCAGTTGAGTTCACAGAGACTATCTTTGCGATTATTCAGAAGTGCATATCTGTATTGTACCTATGCTTGTGAATATCGCTGACATGTTTGGATCACAATAAAACAACTCTTCAAACATAACCTGTTTGGTGGACTTTTAATTAATTAATCAGTAATTAAACCACCGAAGAACCTTAATAGGTTGATTCGATTTTTATTCACCCAATGAGAAACATTTGTACCAAGTTTCATTAAATTTGCGTCAACTATTTCTGGAATTAAAGCAAACCTAGATTCACCCACATCCTACTCAGATTTATTCGTACACTATTTTTAACCGTCCGAAGAGATTCATGTGTACCAAGCTTGATTTATTTGGTACCAGCCATTTCCTGACACTAAACTAAACGCACAGCTCCAAGAATGGGGTGGGTTGAAAGCTTTAAAACGGGATATCAATTTTCAGTTTGGTCCAGGCTACATTCCAACCTGCTAATGTTGCTGCTGGAGACTCGAAACATGTACCTTACACGCATTAATACATAACACATACATAAAAATGTATCTGAAGTGTGTCAGTTGTTCCGGCATCACACTGTAAATACAGATTTTTAATGGATTTACAGAATTTGAAAGTTTGTGGTCAAAATTAAAATTTAACGTATGTCTTAAGACGTTACGACAAATTTAATTTATAAATAGTCTAGAATTACTTGAAAACTGCTGAAACGATTTTAATTGAGTTTTCACAGTATCAAACATTAGGTGTGCTGTCTCATCTGCCACTGAAACTGAAATTTTTCTCATTATGCTACTTCATCTGGCGCTGGAGCTCAAAATTAAAATCTCTTCCGTACATGCAGAGTATTCAAAATTATTTTCCAAAATTGCTTTTATTCACAACAAGAAAGACTCACTATCACGTATAAAGCAGAAATTGTGCATAAGTTCTGTTAGTACTAAGAGATTGTAGCCTCGTTGCATGAGATAACATCGACAGCAACGATGATCTCTGTCTTTTATTTTGTAATTATTAATTAAGTATTTTTCTCTTTACGTAGTTTCCTCTTCGTATTTAATACGAATATTTATGCGGTTTAAAGAATGCATAACCTGGAAGAAACCGGAAGATGCGGTAATACGGCTACTAATGTTACTAAGTATGACATATACCTCTAGTTGGTACTGAATTTTTGGTGTTTTACGCATTATCCTCAGAATTTTATTTACTTGTTCCGTTGTTACGTTGAAGCATACTAATACATACCAAACGATTCAATTCTCATCCTTAGCTTTAAAACTACGAAAAATCCATCAAAATCTGCTCAGTAGCTTGAGTATTTCTGGAATAAATATATACGGTTTTCGTTTTATATGGTATATATAGATAATCTCTTGTGCTTATTCTCTTGTGACGAGTGCATCTCTAAGGCACAGAAAGGTCATAACAGTAGTAAACCACCAAAAAACATTACACTGAACGACCACATCACCAGCAGCAAAAGTGTAAGTATTTGGATTACCATATTTAAAAACAGTATTAGAAACCTTCATTCGCTCTTTGAGAAATAAAAGTTGGCCCCCAAGTAATCCGAGAATTGAAACATGTTACTATTCGCGAGAAGTACAGTCGACTCGAACGGTAGAATTGTTTGTAAATAAAGAGACCTGGGGCTTTTGTGAATATATCAAAGCAACTAAATATTTGATGTTAAATATCAATAATCAATTAATCAATTTCATACCGAAGCGATAAGTCAGAATAAAATTACAGTAAAACCGATACGATAGGGCAAATGAAATTGGTGAAGGGAGCTTGGTTGGAACATTCTTCGAAAAAGCTGAAGCCATCAACAAGTTTTATAAGAGTGAAGGCTGTAAAATCTCTTGGCTGAAAACCCTAACCACCACAGAAACGCAACTTGCATCTAGATTTGAGATTCTGCAGTGAAATACTAAAAGTTTGCAATGGCTGAGCTGGAAGCCCGACTACCTAGACTTCGCAACCATCACCAGAGATGGATAACGTATTTAACAAAATGCTATTACGCTGTTCACCGTTACTTCTGGAGAAGAGTTAACAGGTTTCAACGGGCAACATTCCTAAACCACTAAAACATCAGTTTTCATAGTGCAACCAAAGTCAGGAAAGGATAAGACAGGATTAAGATCCTATCGCAAAACTGCATCGATTTCTTGCCTGACGAAACTTCTTAAGCTGATATCGGTATCCTTCAAATTTTGATTTGTAAAACAAAGGGGCAAAAAAGACGCCATGCTCTGTATCCTACGAATTAGATTCAAGAAGTATTCCAAAGATAGAAGTCAACCAATGCGGCCTTTATTGATTAAACCAATTCTTTTGCAGTGAATAAAAATGGGCACAGTGGAAAATTTTTTGAAGCAGCTCTAAAACTTTCAAGAGGATCGTTTCACAAGGACATAAACAAATAAAATAGTCCAAAACAGTGGCACAACAGTCCCTAGAGTGGCACATTCGCCCCCAATTTTTCTGTCTCAGAACCATCCCAACTGCAGAATTAGGTGACAAACTTTATTGACCTGTTGATTGAAAAACAATTTTGAATATACATTTAACCTCTTCAGGGACACTGAACAAATGTGTAGGTGTCTGCTTAGTTCATTTACCGCCCAATGGTAAATGTTGTATGCAAGTTGCAGTAGAGCTTATATTTATATGAGTTGATTCGCAACAAACGAGAAGTTTCACGAATCTTACAGGTTAAAATAGCTCGTCCTTGAGTAGGTTAAATATCAAAGTTATCCAGAATTTCCTCTCTTTATCCATATTAGTGGCAAATTCTTTTAACAGGAAGAATCTGAACATATTTCCTTGTATGACATACGAACTTCCTGAAACAATCATTAAAAAGCCACAATAGAATGCATTTTATGTACAAGGAAGATTTAATCTCACTTCAATCCTGTCTAAAACAGAGGACCTCCGATGCTCACCACTCAGTACCAAGACTTCGTAAAAATTTACACAGACAGATGGATCTTTGTCAAAAAGAAATCGAGAGCAAGTTATTCAGTGAAAAGACTGGTAAAAGTTTCTACTTTCCCTCATCTTAATTTACTTATGAATGCACAGCTCTTTGTTATCAATGCGGCGTTCGTGAACCGTTCGGCATTAGAAAAACAGTGAAACCAGCTTACTTGCACACTCCACATCTGCTACTGAAGCCATAAAAAAGATCCGAATTAAATTAATACTTCAGTGTCACCGAAGTGCTATTAAACTGGAAATCGAGTATAAAACATATTTCAGCTGGCCACAGCCAAACGTGAGATACAGGGCAGCGAGATTGGCAATCATATACTAGCTAAGAAAGCCTCTATATGGCTCCTGCGTCGTCCACAGTATTTATCACAAGCTGCAACAAAGTGGTATAGATCAAGTTCCTCTAAGAATAGAAGCAGCGTCGGAGCACTGCAGTGACGGGCGGTGTCTGTTACAGCTCCGCAAGGTGGTCAATGAACACACCTGGTACAAAGGCATGGAGAGACCCACAGCAGCAGGTAGAATTGGCACTATTTAAATGACTCGCAAATCTACGATAAATGGTAGTGAGAGAAAGATACAATGGACAGATTCTACTTCAGTGTGGATCGCAGGATTTGAAGATATCGATTGGTGGAAATGGTGGTGCACTGAAAATATTTGGAAACAAAGAATATCGGAGTATCGATGAAATGACCTACTACGGCCAAAGGGTGATCGGTGTTGGTCAACATTTGGAGGCAGTTACCATGGAACAACATTTGCTTAAGGATAAATCAGCAGGGGGTCGTATTCTGCTAGTCTGTTTGCCATGACAACACGCAAAAACTATCGAACAGATTTTGACGCGTTTTGACGCTATGAAAGCTTAACATCTGACTTAAAATGAGCGGTTGTGTTTTGACTTCTTCGTGACCTGGCGCCGTAGCATGAAAAATAAATTTGATCTTAACATTTTTCAGGTACAATTTCATTTCATTTCTGAAATTTCGAATTGAGCAGACTTCAATGTGAACATGGGACTAGTATGACGCATCAGGTATCTCACGTAATGCCGTATGTTTCAGGTGAATTAAAGCTTAAAATCGTACATTTAAAGTTTACTGACTTTGTTGGTAAAAAAGCTGGTAAATGACGTCGCATGAATGACTACGCTTGTTAAGGCATGTCATTCCTGTAAAAAGGGTCACATGTTCAATAACGCCAGGGATGAAAAAAATAACTTTTTGTGGGTTCTTTTGTGCTATTATTTCATGTTTGTAGCTTTAAAATTTATTTTTACGAGAATTCACCAGATTTCACTTTGCTTTTTCGTGATAAAGGACTTCCGATTTGTTATTTGGATTCAGTTAATACTATTGTTGTCTTTTGCTCTTTGTATTGGTTTGGGTAATTTATACGTACTTTACGTAACTTTAATCACTAATTCCTCCAGTTTACTGAACAAGCTGAAGAGTTATGATTTAAAAGTCTTACATTGTAACTTTGGAAAAAAGCAGACAGTTAGTTGAGCGGGCAAAATTGTGTGTACGAAGATTCTTATATTTTCAAATTTTAACAGCAGCGTATAGGCGAAATAATGTTTCCAGACAAACATTAAAGTCCGATTGTACTGGTTCAAAATTTTCACCTAAAAATTACGCATTGGACGAAGAAAAAAAAATACAAAAATGTTAGCAAAACATTCACGCGGTTCGCGGACTGATGGCGTGTGCCACTTCACTGAACTGTAATTTAGTGAGTCTGATTACTATGGGGTTTTTTACATCTGAAAAATGTTAGATCTGAATGGATATTTATAAAAGAATTAGCACCAGTAAGTTGCAAGGGAAAATGGGGCAAAAGTACGTGATCTCAGATTGCAGTGGGGTAACATCCATTTACTAAATGGCTCGGTCTAAAAGGGGGGGGGGGAGGATTTAAATAAAAAGCTACGTTGTATTACGGGGGATGGCCGACGAGCCAAGCCACGTAGCTTTTCATTCATACTGACACAGCTAAAATAAGGTGGATATGTGGATATGTATTTCCGTCACTTAATTACCTTCGTATGTAATTTAGGTATCTTATATATTAGCAGTGCTGCGAATGCGTGTGATTTGAAGTCATAGTGTCGGGTTGCATGCGGCTGGCGCATTGAACTAACAGACACGCGACCGCATTACGATTCGATAAAACATTAGACATGCCGTACCAGACTCAAATTCACTTAAGTGTGTCACCCGGAATTTTCCAAGGCAGTGAAAGTTCCTATTGTTTTGTTGGTTTGAAATAAAGGTGTTTTGTTTAGGAGGGCCCGCATGTGACCACACCGCTCGTTAATAAAATAACTCTAATTTTTTTCTGTCAAAGGAATTTCAGAGCAACTGTAATTATAGTGTTCGCTGAAGTATTATTTTAAGTTAAAAGTGTGGTGTGAAATGGCGATGTACAATAAACTTTAAGACGCATTTCTAAAATTTTTTTTCAACGAGTTTTCATAATCCAATGAATTATAGAAATCTTTTAATCAGATCAGAGAATCATTCCCTGGTAATGTAGAAAGAAAGGTGACAGAACTGCAGCAAGAGAAAACAAAAAATATACAGATCCTCTTAGTTATTTTTCAAGGCAAGTATAGTTCGTTCTGCTTTCATTTCATTCAGAATATTTATAATTATGGAAAAGTATATAACGCAAATATCAGTTGTGTTAATTATATAAGAAATAGTTTTAACGGGGATGGGGAGACGGTTTTATGGACGCTCCCGAAGGAGTGAGATTATCATTTTATCGAGGAGGGTGTTATCAATAATATTACACCTCTGACAGAGCTGGAAGAACCTCCAACATAAAAAGCAGCTAGGATCGAGAAAACCTCTTGATATTTAAATTTTATGCTGCTTGAGGACAGTAACGCGGGAAAAGATCAGAGCAGAAATCAAGTACAAACATTTATAATTTCCGACAAGAAATCAGTAATTGTCTTGCTTTTAGTTGCAGATTGCAGTTGGTAGTACCATATGTTGGCCCAGATAGGCTATGGGTGAGTACTCTTAAATATTATCAACACAGTCACCACCAGTAAAGAGATCAGCACTACCATGTCGGTAAAGGAGGCAATGTGAACATTTCATAAAAACTCGGAGGAAGGGGGGAGGGGTGGGGGGAACTGGTATCATACTATATCGCATGCACCCCGAGCCATTCCATTCGGAAATTCCCTTAGCAAACAAAATCAGACACTCGTTTTGTACACGTATGTTCGGCAAAAATTTAAAACTTGATTCTACAAAAAAATTGAGATAACATGGAAAAGATTTCAGATTCCGTTTAATATGTGATAGAAAACGTGCTGAATGAGCAAGACATACAAAAAACAGAGTTTTTTTTTAAATATTTGAAACTGGCATATGTTGTACTATTATCAGGGAATCGAACCTCGTAATTCTCACGTTACCTACAGCTAAAAACAGGCCGGAAATAAAATTATCAGCTGTACATTACACAATTTATAACGTAGTCATCAGAATTTTAACAGAAATACAATGTTAACAGCATTACTAATTGTTTTCGATAACTAATGTGTTTGGGTTTAAAAATTGTTTCCGCTGCTTCGAAACAACCATGGCAGCGAACCAATGAAAGTAAATACCCAAGATTTGACGCCAGAAACAGCCTTGATTTCAGTTAGCACTCGAATGGGAAATTAACTTGTATTTTACTCTGCGAGTGTAAGTTGAACATAAACCTTTGTCGGGAAACCCGTAGACGTCAACCAGGAGAGAGCTCGAATCAAGACCATATTTTGATACTTGTTTGTTCAGGCATTTCCAGTTTAAAGCAGAGCTTGGGAGACCCCAGCAAGGTCCAGAAAAGGCTCCGAAAATTACAACGACAACCAAATACGTTATAATTACAAACACTACACTGGATCACACTCAAACACCAGAGTTTGCGTAAACTAGGCACGCAAAATACAACATTTTCCCAATTAAGTATTCTAACTCCGCGCCTTTGATGAAGACTTAAGGTTACTCATGTTTGTTTATAAATTTTGAGGAAACAGGTGTTAGTGTTCCTCTGTGATTTCAGTGCATAAACACATTCTTTTCAGATATAACCACTGTCGAGTATTCTATTTTCCAACATAATCCCTCTGACCTTCACGCGCTTCTTTCAACGTTGCTTTTGCGAAAGAATTTTTCAAGGTTGTCAAAAAATGAGATGACAAAAATATGACATAATCATCAGACTTGAAATTGATGCCAGATAAACTACATAAGCTTTGGAAATAGGTGAAAATCTGAGGAGTTTAAATTGTATGAATAAGAGGTTGTGGTATTAACTAAAACCCACACCAATTAATTACAGCCATGGAAGTGAGACACTGGCAACATTGTTCTTGATAACTTCCCAGCTTTCTTTTGTTCGATAGCTGTTCGAAGTTGCTTCACAAGATTATTTAATACGACTGTGATCTTATCACCTTTTTTAGGAGATGTAGAAGCAGTACACACTAAGAATACTAATAAATGGCCCAAACATTTTCCCAGCAGAAGGAACAGACTTTTTTATTTGGAGGAGGAGAACCGCCGCGCTTCCATTAAACTGACTGTTGCTTTGATTACGGGACAAAGTGATGGTCCCAGGACCCATCCATAGCCTTAAATCGTTCAACAAAATCGACGGCATTGGCTTCAAAGATATATTTTCCGTGACCTCCTACCACCTCAGTGCCTTCGAATCTATTACAAATGGTTTCGCCACGTAACTTTCCAGTGTCCAAGTACTCTCCCAGAAAGCATTCTACTGTTGTTCTTCGAATGCCTGATATGTGAATGTAATCTTCAAAGGTGTTCTGCCAGGTTGAGTCATGAAAATACAACGTTCGATGGCTGTCTTTATCAGGTATTGCAAGGCTTCCAGTGGTTGTAAGTCCGCTACATTGGTTCCACTGACCGGCCTCGCATCACGTAGCACAGTAGCAGCGGGCTTACAACCACTGGAATCGATGCAATACCTGATGATGACAGCTATCGAACGTTGTATTTTCATGACTCAACCTGGCTAGAACACCTTTGAAGATTACATTCACATATCAGGCATTCGAAGAACAACAGTAGAATGCTTTCTGGGAGAGTACTTGGACACTGGAAAGTTACGTGGCGAAACCATTTGTAATAGATTCGAAGGCACTGAGGTGGTAGGAGGTCACGGAAATATATCTTTGAAGCAATGCCGTCGATTTTGTTGAACGATTTAAGGCTATGGATGGGTCCTGGGACCATCACTTTGTCCCGTAATCAAAGCAACAGTCAGTTTAATGGAAGCGCGGCGGTTCTCCTCCTTCAAATAAAAAAGTCTGTTCCTTCTGCTGGGAAAATGTTTGGGCCATTTATTAGTATTCTTAGTGTGTACTGCTTCTACATCTCCTAAAAAAGGTGATAAGATCACAGTCGTATTAAATAATCTTGTGAAGCAACTTCGAACAGCTATCGAACAAAAGAAAGCTGGGAAGTTATCAAGAACAATGTTGCCAGTGTCTCACTTCCATGGCTGTAATTAATTGGTGTGGGTTTTAGTTAATACCACAACCTCTTATTCATACAATTTAAACTCCTCAGATTTTCACCTATTTCCAAAGCTTATGTAGTTTATCTGGCATCAATTTCAAGTCTGATGATTATGTCATATATGTTTGTGTCATCTCATTTTTTGACAACCTTGAAAAATTCTTTCAAAACCAACGTTGAAAGAAGCGCGTGTTAAGGTCAGAGGGATTATGTTGGAAAATAGAATACTCGACAGTGGTTATATCTGAAAAGAATGTGTTTATGCACTGAAATCACAGAGGAAGCACTAACACCTGTTTCCTCAAAATTTATAAACAAACATGAGTAACCTTAAGTCTTCATCAAAGGCGCGGAGTTAGAATACTTAAGTGGGAAAATGTTGTATTTTGCGTGCCTAGTTTACGCAAACTCTGGTGTTTGAGTGTGATCCAGTGTAGTGTTTGTAATTATAACGTATTTGGTTGTCGTTGTAATTTTCGGAGCCTTTTCTGGACCTTGCTGGGGTCTCCCAAGCTCTGCTTTAAACTGGAAATGCCTGAACAAACAAGTATCAAAATATGGTCTTGATTCGAGCTCTCTCCTGGTTGACGTCTACGGGTTTCCCGACAAAGGTTTATGTTCAACTTACACTCGCAGAGTAAAATACAAGTTAATTTCCCATTCGAGTGCTAACTGAAATCAAGGCTGTTTCTGGCGTCAAATCTTGGGTATTTACTTTCATTGGTTCGCTGCCATGGTTGTTTCGAAGCAGCGGAAACAATTTTTAAACCCAAACACATTAGTTATCGAAAACAATTAGTAATGCTGTTAACATTGTATTTCTGTTAAAATTCTGATGACTACGTTATAAGCATTGTGTAATGTACAGCTGATAATTTTATTTCCGGCCTGTTTTTAGCTGTAGGTAACATGAGAATTACGAGGTTCGATTCCCTGATAATAGTACAACATATGCCAGTTTCAAATATTTTTTTTAAAAAAAACTTCTGTTTTTTGTATGTCTTGCTCATTCAGCACGTTTTCTATCATATTAAACGGAATCTGAAATCTTTTCCATGTTATCTCAATTTTTTTGTAGAATCAAGTTTTAAATTTTTGCCGAACATACGTGTACAAAACGAGTGTCTGATTTGTTTTGCTAAGGGAATTTACGAATGGAATGGCTCGGGGTGCATGCGATATAGTATGATACCAGTTCCCCCCACCCCTCCCCCCTTCCTCCGAGTTTTATGAAATGTTCACATGCCTCCTTTACCGACATGGTAGTGCTGATCTCTTTACTGGTGGTGACTGTGTTGATAATATTTAAGAGTACTCACCCATAGCCTATCTGGGCCAACATATGGTACTACCAACTGCAATCTGCAACTAAAAGCAAGACAATTACTGATTTCTTGTCGGAAATTATAAATCTTTGTACTTCATTTCTGCTCTGATCTTTTCCCGCGTTACTATCCTCAAGCAGCATAAAATTTAAATATCAAGAGGTTTTCTCGATCCTAGCTGCTTTTTATGTTGGAGGTTCTTCCAGCTCTGTCAGAGGTGTAATTTTATTGATAACACCCTCCTCGATAAAATGATAATCTCACTCCTTCGGGAGCGTGCATAAAACCGTCTCCCCATCCCCGTTAAAACTATTTTTATATAATTAACACAACTGATATTTGCGTTATATACTTTTCCATAATTATAAATATTCTGAATGAAATGAAAGCAGAACGAACTATACTTGCCTTGAAAAATAACTAAGAGGATCTGTATATTTTTTGTTTTCTCTTGCTGCAGTTCTGTCACCTTTCTTTCTACATTACCAGGGAATGATTCTCTGAGCTGATTAAAAGATTTCTATAATTCATTGGATTATGAAAACTCGTTGAAAAAAACATTTTAGAAATGCGTCTTAAAGTTTATTGTACATCGCCATTTCACACCACACTTTTAACTTAAAATAATACTTCAGCGAACACTATAATTACATTTGCTCTGAAATTCCTTTGACAGAAAAAAATTAGAGTTATTTTATTAATGAGCGGTGTGGTCACATGCGGGCCCTCCTAAACAAAACACCTTTATTTCAAACCAACAAAACAATAGGAACTTTCACTGCCTTGGAAAATTCCGGGTGACACACTTAAGTGAATTTGAGTCTGGGTACGGCATGTCTAATGTTTTTCGAATCGTAATGCGCGGTCGCGTGTCGTCTAGTTCAAATGCGCCAGCCGCATGCAACCCGACACTATGACTTCAAATCACACGCATTCGCAGCACTGCTAATATATAAGATACCTAAATTACATACGAAGGTAATTAAGTGACGGAAATACATATCCACATATCCACCTTATTTTAGCTGTGTCAGTATGAATGAAAAGCTACGTGACTTGGCTCGTCGGCCATCCCCCGTAATACAACGTAGCTTTTTATTTAAATCCCTCCCCCCCCCCCCTTTTAGACCGAGCCATTTAGTAAATGGATGTTACCCCACTGCAATCTGAGATCACGTACTTTTGCCCCATTTTCCCTTGCAACTTACTGGTGCTAATTCTTTTATAAATATCCATTCAGATCTAACATTTTTCAGATGTAAAAAGACCCCATAGTAATCAGACTCACTAAAATTACAGTTCAGTGAAGTGGCACACGCCATCAGTCCGCGAACCGCGTGAATGTTTTGCTAACATTTTTGTATTTTTTTTTTCTTCGTCCAATGCGTAATTTTTAGGTGAAAATTTTGAACCAGTACAATCGGACTTTAATGTTTGTCTGGAAACATTATTTCGCCTATACGCTGCTGTTAAAATTTGAAAATATAAGAATCTTCGTACACACAATTTTGCCCGCTCAACTAACTGTCTGCTTTTTTCCAAAGTTACAATGTTAAGACTTTTAAATCATAACTCTTCAGCTTGTTCAGTAAACTGGAGGAATTAGTGATTAAAGTTACGTAAAAGTACGTATAAATTACCCAAACCAATACAAAGAGCAAAAGACAACAATAGTATTAACTGAATCCAAATAACAAAATCGGAAGTCCTTTATCACGAAAAAGCAAAGTGAAATCTGGTGAATTCTCGTAAAAATAAATTTTAAAGCTACAAACATGAAATAATAGCACAAAAGAACCCACAAAAAGTTATTTTTTTCATCCCTGGCGTTTATTGAACATGTGACCCTTTTTACAGGAATGACATGCCTTAACAAGCGTAGTCATTCATGCGACGTCATTTACCAGCTTTTTTACCAACAAAGTCAGTAAACTTTAAATGTACGATTTTAAGCTTTAATTCACCTGAAACATACGGCATTACCGTGAGATACCTGATGCGTCATACTAGTCCCATGTTCACATTGAAGTCTGCTCAATTCGAAATTTCAGAAATGAAATGAAATTGTACCTGAAAAATGTTAAGATCAAATTTATTTTTCATGCTACGGCGCCAGGTCACGAAGAGTCAAAACACAACCGCTCATTTTAAGTCAGATGTTAAGCTTTCATAGCGTCAAAACGCGTCAAAATCTGTTCGATAGTTTTTGCGTGTTGTCATGGCAAACAGACTAGCAGAATACGACCCCCTGCTGATTTATCCTTAAGCAAATGTTGTTCCATGGTAACTGCCTCCAAATGTTGACCAACACCGATCACCCTTTGGCCGTAGTGGGTCATTTCATCGATACTCCGATATTCTTTGTTTCCAAATATTTTCAGTGCACCACCATTTCCACCAATCGATATCTTCAAATCCTGCGATCCACACTGAAGTAGAATCTGTTTCATTGTATCTTTCTCTCACTACCATTTATCGTAGTTGCGAGTCCTTTAAATAGTGCCAATTCTACCTGCTGCTGTGGGTCTCTCCATGCCTTTGTACCAGGTGTGTTCATTGACCACCTTGCGGAGCTGTAACAGACACCGCCCGTCACTGCAGTGCTCCGACGCTGCTTCTATTCTTAGAGGAACTTCATCTATACCACTTTGTTGCAGCTTGTGATAGAATACTGTGGACGAGACGCAGGAGCCAAATAGAGGCTTTCTTAGCTAGTATATGATTGCCAATCTCGCTGCCCTGTATCTCACGTTTGGCTGTGGCCAGCTGAAATATGTTTTATACTCGATTTCCAGTTTAATAGCACTTCGGTGACACTGAAGTATTAATTTAATTCGGATCTTTTTTATGGCTTCAGTAGCAGATGTGGAGTGTGCAAGTAAGCTGGTTTCACTGTTTTTCTAATGCCGAACGGTTCACGAACGCCGCATTGATAACAAAGAGCTGTGCATTCATAAGTAAATTAAGATGAGGGAAAGTAGAAACTTTTACCAGTCTTTTCACTGAATAACTTGCTCTCGATTTCTTTTTGACAAAGATCCATCTGTCTGTGTAAATTTTTACGAAGTCTTGGTACTGAGTGGTGAGCATCGGAGGTCCTCTGTTTTAGACAGGATTGAAGTGAGATTAAATCTTCCTTGTACATAAAATGCATTCTATTGTGGCTTTTTAATGATTGTTTCAGGAAGTTCGTATGTCATACAAGGAAAATATGTTCAGATTCTTCCTGTTAAAAGAATTTGCCACTAATATGGATAAAGAGAGGAAATTCTGGATAACTTTGATATTTAACCTACTCAAGGACGAGCTATTTTAACCTGTAAGATTCGTGAAACTGTCTCGTTTGTTGTGAATCAACTCATATAAATATAAGCTCTACTGCAACTTGCATACAACATTTACCATTGGGCGGTAAATGAACTAAGCAGACACCTACACATTTGTTTCAGTGTCCCTGAAGAGGTTAAATGTATATTCAAAATTGTTTTTCAATCAACAGGTCAATAAAGTTTGTCACCTAATTCTGCAGTTGGGATGGTTCTGAGACAGAAAAATTGGGGGCGAATGTGCCACTCTAGGGACTGTTGTGCCACTGTTTTGGACTATTTTATTTGTTTATGTCCTTGTGAAACGATCCTCTTGAAAGTTTTAGAGCTGCTTCAAAAAATTTTCCACTGTGCCCATTTTTATTCACTGCAAAAGAATTGGTTTAATCAATAAAGGCCGCATTGGTTGACTTCTATCTTTGGAATACTTCTTGAATCTAATTCGTAGGATACAGAGCATGGCGTCTTTTTTGCCCCTTTGTTTTACAAATCAAAATTTGAAGGATACCGATATCAGCTTAAGAAGTTTCGTCAGGCAAGAAATCGATGCAGTTTTGCGATAGGATCTTAATCCTGTCTTATCCTTTCCTGACTTTGGTTGCCCTATGAAAACTGATGTTTTAGTGGTTTAGGAATGTTGCCCGTTGAAACCTGTTAACTCTTCTCCAGAAGTAACGGTGAACAGCGTAATAGCATTTTGTTAAATACGTTATCCATCTCTGGTGATGGGTTGCGAAGTCTAGGTAGTCGGGCTTCCAGCTCAGCCATTGCAAACTTTTAGTATTTCACTGCAGAATCTCAAATCTAGATGCAAGTTGCGTTTCTGTGGTGGTTAGGGTTTTCAGCCAAGAGATTTTACAGCCTTCACTCTTATAAAACTTGTTGATGGCTTCAGCTTTTTCGAAGAATGTTCCAACCAAGCTCCCTTCACCAATTTCATTTGCCCTATCGTATCGGTTTTACTGTAATTTTATTCTGACTTATCGCTTCGGTATGAAATTGATTAATTGATTAATTGATATTTTAACATCAAATATTTAGTTGCTTTGATATATTCACAAAAGCCCCAGGTCTCTTTATTTACAAACAATTCTACCGTTCGAGTCGACTGTACTTCTCGCGAATAGTAACATGTTTCAATTCTCGGATTACTTGGGGGCCAACTTTTATTTTCTCAAAGAGCGAATGAAGGTTTCTAATACTGTTTTTAAATATGGTAATCCAAAATACTTACACTTTTGCTGCTGGTGATGTGGTCGTTCAGTGTAATGTTTTTTGGTGGTTTACTACTGTTATGACATTTCTGTGCCTTAGAGATGCACTCGTCACAAAGAGAATAAGCACAAGAGATTATCTATATATACCATATAAAACGAAAACCGTATATATTTATTCCAGAAATACTCAAGCTACTGAGCAGATTTTGATGGATTTTTCGTAGTTTTAAAGCTAAGGATGAGAATTGAATCGTTTGGTATGTATTAGTATGCTTCAACGTAACAACGGAAAAGTAAATAAAATTCTGAGGATAATGCGTAAAACACCAAAAATTCAGTACCAACTAGAGGTATATGTCATACTTAGTAACATTAGTAGCCGTATTACCGCATCTTCCGGTTTCTTCCAGGTTATGCATTCTTTAAACCGCATAAATATTCGTATTAAATACGAAGAGGAAACTACGTAAAGAGAAAAATACTTAAATTAATAATTACGAAATAAAAGACAGAGATCATCGTTGCTGTCGATGTTATCTCATGCAACGAGGCTACAATCTCTTAGTACTAACAGAACTTATGCACAATTTCTGCTTTATACGTGATAGTGAGTCTTTCTTGTTGTGAATAAAAGCAATTTTGGAAAATAATTTTGAATACTTAAGCTCTGCATGTACGGAAGAGATTTTAATTTTGAGCTCCAGCGCCAGATGAAGTAGCATAATGAGAAAAATTTCAGTTTCAGTGGCAGATGAGACAGCACACCTAATGTTTGATACTGTGAAAACTCAATTAAAATCGTTTCAGCAGTTTTCAAGTAATTCTAGACTATTTATAAATTAAATGTCGTAACGTCTTAAGACATACGTTAAATTTTAATTTTGACCCAAGACTTTCAAATTCTGTAAATCCATTAAAAATCTGTATTGACAGTGTGATGCCGGAACAAACTGACACACTTCAGATACATTTTTATGTATGTGTTATGTATTAATGCGTGTAAGGTACATGTTTCGAGTCTCCAGCAGCAACATTAGCAGGTTGGAATGTAGCCTGGACCAAACTGAAAATTGATATCCCGTTTTAAAGCTTTCAACCCACCCCATTCTTGGAGCTGTGCGTTTAGTTTAGTGTCAGAAATGGCTGGTACCAAATAAATCAAGCTTGGTACACATGAATCTCTTCGGACGGTTAAAAATAGTGTACGAATAAATCTGAGTAGGATGTGGGTGAATCTAGGTTTGCTTTAATCCAGAAATAGTTGACGCAAATTTAATGAAACTTGACAAATGTTTCTCATTGGGTGAATAAAAATCGAATCAACCTATTAAGGTTCTTCGGTGGTTTAATTACTGATTAATTAATTAAAAAGTCCACCAAACAGGTTATGTTTGAAGAGTTGTTTTATTGTGATCCAAACATGTCAGCGATATTCACAAGCATAGGTACAATACAGATATGCACTTCTGAATAATCGCAAAGATAATCTCTGTGAACTCAACTGAATGATTGAAACTCTCTGTAACACTGAATACTGTCAACTAAACTGACTTACTAACTAACTGAATGAATCTCTCTGTCCAGGCGATCTGTTTATATAGTCTATATCGAAATTACGAGAATTCTTCAAAGGCATCCGCCCGATATTTCTCGATCATTAACAATCACTCAAACAATCAAACATATTAAAAAACAATCGGAATTAATACAAAATTACTTAACAACATTACACAATGATCAGAAATGGTAATTAGAGATACTTAAATACGAAATTATTTACAGAAATCCCTTCAAACTGTAGAAAATTGTCCTGTAGACATCGTAACTTACATTAATACATGTAATTACAAACATTTAAGAATTTCTCTTGCACCATTCGGTTCTTAAACATATTAAATGAACTTTAAATAATTTTCTTACATAAAACAAAGTCTATATACACTGATTTACAAGAATTTACAAAATAAGCATATCAAATCACTTTCAAGCAAACTTTAGCTCACTACAAATACTTCATACAGTACAATGCTATTCAAAATTCAGGTATGAGGGCTGTTACAAACCCTCACTATACCGGGCAATGCCGGGCACTCTGCTAGTTACTATTAGATAATTGAGAACGTAGATTGTAGGAACATTTTGTGATGTTATTTCTAAAAAGTTTTTTTTTTTTTTTGTGACAAGCCATTTATTTTCGTTCATACCTAACCGAAATTTATAAATGATAATGGTCGGTTGTATGGAACAAATCATTGTTTCACCATTTCACAGTCGATGTTAACGTTAGCCAAATTCGATCCATCCGCTCAAAATTTGTAAAAGCTTTTCTCTCTGTGTAGCTTACTTGTCCAATTTGCGAATCTGTTTTTAACCGGTGATAGCAGTTGCCTCGTTAATGGTTGAAGATTTTATCTACGTCAGATTAGTAAAGCTAACACATTTAATTTACAGACTGATGACCGGAAGAATGTACTGGTTTCTGAACGTGTTTTTTTATGGAAAGATCGTGAATTAGAATCTCAGACATAAGGTTTTCATGCACTAAGAGTTTCACGGTAAACGGATATTTCACCACTTTATCAAAAGGATCGTTGGGCAAACGACTGTTAAGCAAGGATTCTGAAAACTGATTACTGTCGTTAATGTGATGGCTAGTCCCCAGTGTTTGGAACGGATGTAACATAACTGAATAATACGGGAAGCAGAGAGAAATGAAGAGACGGTCAGTTTATAGGCTTTGTATTTGAGATTTAAAGCCTCTAATCTTTTAAAAGGTGAAGGCAAAAAATGCTCTGCTAATAATCGGTAATAATTAACGACATTTGGGTGTAAGTTCTATTCGCAGTTAATGAGCTTTACAGTGAGATTTTTGAGATATCGTTGAAACTGAATGACCTGAAGGGGAAAGAACACACATAGAGAAACGGAAAAATGCTCTCTATTTAACAGCTAAGCTAGTTGAGAAAGCAGAAGAAATCTTTTAGCTATTTTTGAGTTTGTATAAACCTGTTAAATGTCAGGTAATACAACAGTTTGAAAGTTAGTTTGGAAATTTCTTGCTAATTTTAGCGTCTGTTTCATGTGCGATCGTTTCTAACTATTGAAGATGTTGACGTTGTTAGTGGCTGTAGAGAGTCGAAGGCACTCTCCTTGGCATTTGCCATGGAGCGGTTTGACCGGCTAGTTCTCATCGCTCGTGGAGAACCTTTGACATGAGTGCTTGTGAACAAGTGTTGCGTTTGGAAAAGGTAGCATATTACTGAATGTTACAGAAACCGTTAATGGTTTTTTTTTTTTTTTTGTTTGTTTTTTTTTTTTTTTTTTTTTTTTTGTGATACAATTTATTTTCGTCCATACCAAATAGAAATGTATAAATGAGGTATCATTTTAAAAAGTAATGTCTCCGTTTTGATCAAATCATAAATTAAGAAAGAAATTTTTCGGTATTCGACACTTAAAGGGCACAAATATCTTGAGTTAATTATAACTTGAATTCCCTTCGCAGTAAGGCTTTTGAATGCATTGATAAGTTACTAGGATATTATTTTCCCACCACGCGTGTGCAGTATGGTTGTGCGTCACGTTCCTATAATAGACAATGCCTATCGACTGGAGATGGTACTACAGTGTGTTTTATTTGGGTTAAGATATTAAGTAGAGAGAATCTCCATTCGTCATCTGTGCTCCATATTTACTTTTTAAAATACACCAATTTAGAAATCACTTCACACGATAGGAATAAGAAAAGCCCATACTTATGTTTATAGACTTTAATTTCCCGGTAAGCTTTAAAAGTGTATAATCTTATATTGAAACGATGGGATTACTTTTAATGAACATATCTCTCGTCTCAAAACGTTTGGTGTAATCATTATTAGAATAATCGAAACCGGTGAAGTTTCGAAAAAGAAAGTTCCATGATCTCCATTTTCCAATTTTCTGTGTCAATGTTTGTTAAAGCGGAAGTAGTTGCATCAGATTCGATAAATCTCATTATCTCAAGATCACTTGTAAATGGGAAACCTACTTCTTTCATGACTTGAAATTAAAAAGACAAATATAGGAAGTTGTATCATTTCGAATTAGAAAGTAGTAAGGAAGTAAATAGGCATGGCAGTATTGTCCGGGATATTCCCGATGGGTTTCGATTTGCCATGCGTCTTGGCCACCCTAACCGAACGGCGAACCACGGTTAGTTTGGCAAATCAGAAAATTTCCAGGGTTGAAGGTCAATTTTAAGGACTGTAAAAATTTCACTCGATAGAGGGATTCGAACCGAGGACTTTCCGTTACCCAGTCACGTGCGTTAACTAACTGAGCCACCAGACCGCAGTGGAAAGAACACAAACATAACAACTAAAAACAAATTAACAAAAACGTTTCAAGATTATCAACCAAAGGCGATGTTAAATTACACGAGTAAAACAAAAACAAATCCTTTACAAGCGTGAATAATAATCTCGACGAAACTATGATGGGGCATTGTTGTCGAGAAATAGTCATTCGTCTAATGACGTTTAAAAGGCCTTGTAAAGCACATAATCTTCTTCTTTCTATCTTATATATATTTTATTATTATTATTATTTGCGGATAAGCCCATTAGGACTACGCAAAGTACTCAGAAGCGTTTGTTCGCTTTCCATTGTGCCCATATTTCCTTCATACGCTTGTTATGGGCTTCTTTTCTCCCATCAGACCATGTTGTTCCTGAACTTTTCTTTAATCTTTCCTCCCGGTCAACTTGCCACTTGTGAATTTTTGATTTAAATGTGTCTCTGTTTTCGAAATCTTCTGGAACAATTCCTGCTAATTTGAGGTCTTTCTTGATTTCTCCAATCCATTTCATTGTATCCGATACTGATTTACTTCGGTTTTCATAGAATTCAACTATTTGTCTTGTAAGTCTGTTAGGGTCCATACTTTTGATGTGTCCATAAAATTTTAGTCGGCGTTTTCTAATTTCACTGTGAATGTCTGCATATTGTAGAATTTCCTGATTACTTTTGAGTCTGTACTGGTCTCCTATGAGTCTTGGGCCCAAAATTTTCCTTATAATTTTGCGTTCTTTTTTCACAATTTTTTCTATATCTTTTTTCTGTTAAAAATAAGTGTTTCTGATCCATAAAGACATTCTGGTTTAATAACTGTATTGTAATGTCTCAGTTTTGTGTGCTTGGAGATGCATTTTTTGTTGTAGACATTTTGTGTTAGGCGATAAGCTGTTTCCATCTTCTGGCATCTAATTTCATTAGCTTTTGCTTCAGTTCCATTCTCTTGGATTGTTTCACCGAGATACTTGAAGTATGAGACTCGTTTAATTTTTCCATATTTTGTCTCCATGTATTTTGGTGTTTCTTTATTGCAGGTCATAAATTCTGTTTTCTCGATTGAAATCTGTAGACCTACTTTCTCCGCTACTTCTTTCAAGAGTTCGATCTGTTTTTGGGCTATTGCAATGTCACGGGTTAAGATTGCTAAGTCTTCTGCAAATGCTAGGCAATCTATCTGTAATTTTCCTCTGCCTAATATAATTGGCTGGTCAAAAACTCGAAATCTACTGCGAAGAATTCGATGGAGTTTTCACCGTTTTTAAGCTTAAAACATCAACTCAGTTGTTTGCTATGTCTTATGATTCTGTGTACATAACGCCGGAACATTAAAATGAAATTCTGAAGGTATGGTGAGGAATACCACAGGTGGAACCACTAGATGCAGCATGCTTCGCACTAAACACACAATTACAATGTCTCTGACCATAGCCTTTAATGAAAGCAATAAGATAACTTTACAATAATAACTATTTTGCACATTTAAAAAAACTTGTATTCTTTCCTTCAGTTCGGGATATTCAATTTTTAAACGCCATAGATAGCCGTAAAAACAACAGAGATTTTCTTTAAGCACGATCTCTGGACAATGTCTTTGGCCACCAGCATTATTGTTTGCGATAATACTATTCCTGATTCACTTTTGATATTTGAATAAAAGGCAGAATCTGCGGATTTAAAGTATTTAGTGTTTCGAACAAAATGTATATCCATTTACTTCGCAATTTAATCAAATGTGAGTTTCTAACATTATCTAGCGATTGTTTAGTAATGTAGTAATGCAATTTCTTAACAAAATTAATGAAGCTTGATATACATGAATCTTTTCGGACGAATGAAAATAGTGTTCGTGCAAATAAACTTCATCCCACCCGTTTCTTGATAGTGGGCGGATGAATCTAGGTTTGCTAAGTTGGCGCGAATTATATGAAATTTTCTAAAAATGTTTCTCATTGCGGGAATACAAATAGGATACGGGTAAATCTAGGCCAACTATACCGGGCAACGCCGGGAACTCCTCTAGTGCTATAATAAATATTCACAATAAAAGTTACGGCTAGCAGGTGGAAAATAAGATCTTCAACCCAACGCTAGATTGTACTGGTAAAATCTTGTCGCGTCACGAATACTCAAATCTCAAGCAAGAGTTAAATTCTCTCTTGGAATTGCAAGATCTTTATTTTCGTGTGAAAATTTGGAAATGTACGCGATTCGTAGAGAAATTTTGTCTCTCTTTTCCGTACTGTCTGAATATATGTTTTTTGTTTGTGCAGAGGGCAGGGTTGTTAATTTTCTTGACTTTTTTGTTCTTCCAAATGATACTAGAGAAACTTACGTGGATACTATTCTCTGGACGCATTATCGTCATTAACTGTGGTAATTTTTACCGTTAAAGTTACGTGAAAACTCATTTTGTAGGGGAATTTTCTGGTTGCGTAAATTGCCATATGTGCCATGCACCATCATCGTTTTTTTGCAGGCTTCGTGAAAAGAAATACATTAAAAAGAAACTCAAACTTGACCACATATTTTCAAGTTATTTAGCATACTTGTGCTTGTATCTGCGGATATACAAGCAATAACCACATATATGCCGTAATGCAGCTATCGGTATCATTGGAGCGAAATATTTTATTTCAGTGCAAATCATATTATTGTGTCCGAAGTGTTAAAACTGACAACAATGAGCGTGTTTTTTTTAAAAAAGAACCTGTTACATTGAGTTTCTGCAAATGAAACGAAGTTTTCATATTTTAAATTTACCACCTCAGTATTACACTTTTGCTTCATACAGATATTGTTATTTATCCATGATTTGAATAATTTGAAATATAAGTCACTTTTATCGCCTAGATGTTGACATTACGATTCGTTATTCGGTGTACCAAAAGGTCTATTTATATTTTGCGGCAATGCGTCCAGTGTACCAGAAAACGAATACATTACCTTGAAGCAGCCTTGACGACGGCTCCAGCTTGGGACCTAAACGTTGGCATCATCAATTAGAACAGTGGTCCGCAACCTTTTCCCACTCGCGGCACACCATAAGGATATCCATAAATCTCGCGGCACACCTTACCGGTCGGACGGCAGTTTTATGTTACTATTAAAGTAAATAAATGTACACATACCTTCAACTAACACTTGTGTCTGCTTAACTGCACACAGGTGGCTGATCCATGGAAAAATTTCTTCATCGATGGATTTGAGTGTTACCCTGTTGGATGTTTTAATCTCAGTAAACGTCGAGAAGCCCAATTCACATAAATATGTAATTGGAAACGGCAATAACACATTTACTTCCATGTCGGACATAGCCGGATATTCTTTCCTTATTGTTTGCCAAAATGTATCTAAAGGAATTTCAAAGTTCTGTCAGCTTTTCAATCCGCGAGTTCCTCTTGAATATTAATTGGAAGTTGTTCCAAATTTGCAAAGAATGGATCACGAACCCAGTTGAAATCTTCAACACAGAACTTTTTGAATCTCCGCCGCAGGGCTTCTAAATGTTCTATAACTAAGTCCATCACCATTTTATTACCGTCATCAAGTGACCATACAGTCTGGATCATCTCACATGACCCATTTTCAATCCTCTGTAACCACAAATCCAGCTTATTTTCAAATCCTTGCATTTTGATGTTCAGCTCATTCAAGTGTACGAAAATGTAGGAAAGATAAGTCAACTTACATATCCATTCACCATTTGCGAATCAATCCGCGTACTTATGTCTTTCAACTGTCAAAAATATCTGGACCTCTTCTCTAAGTTCAAATATTCGCGTTAATACCTTTCCTGGTGACAGGCAGCGTACTTCTGTATGTAGAAGAAATGTAGTGTGTTCTGAACCCATTTCCTGGTATAAAACTGAAAAAAAGTTGCGAATTTAGCGGCCGCGATTTTATGAAGGTCAGGACTCTTACTACTTCGTCCGGCACATCTTTCAGAGAAGATGGCAGAGACTTAGTAACAATGGCTTCGCGGTGATTGAGACAGTGATCACGTCGTATATTGGGATTTACTTCGAGTACTTTAGCTGCAAATCCTTTCACTGGGCCTGTCATATAAGCCGGAGCGGCTGTACAAACACTAACGCAATCCTTCCATCTTAATTCATTAAGGAGCAAATATTCATCAGTCAAACGAAATATTTCTCCATCTGTAGTTTGCTCTGGAAGTTCTTTGCAAAAGAAGAAGTTACTTACGATTATATCTCCATCGAAGCCTGCAGAAATTGTGCGTGGCGGCTAATATCTATTCAAATGAATAATTGTGTTGATTGTTTACTATCTGAAATTAGATTGTTTGCAGATTACATAATGCTGTATAAAAGAATCAAAACGATAGAGGATTGTACACAGTTGCAGGGTGATCTGGACAGGATATCTAATTGGGTTGGTAAACCTAGAATTAAGATATATGCAAAGAAGAGTCAGCTTATTAGATACACAAATAAAAAACAAAAGGTTAATTATGAATATAAGGTGGGGAAAGAATTGCTTGCTGAAGACTTGAAATGTAAATATCTTGGAATTACTTTTGATAACAAACTTAACTGGGCAGGACACATAGGACAGGTGGTAGGAAAAGGTTTCAAAGTTCTGCACTTGTTGGAGAGAGTGATGAGGGTATGTACGAGAGAAGTCAAGGAATTGGGTTACAAAACTTTGGTCAGACCATTGCTCGAATATAGTAGTGTAGTATGGGACCCTCACTTTACGTATCAAATACAGGAGTTGGAGAGGGTGCAAAAATGGGCTGCTAGATTTGTTTCTGGAAATTATCGCAGAATGCAATCAGTGACGGATATGATAAAGGAGCTGGAATGGGATTCACTGCAAGACAGGAGGAGGATGAGGAGGGTCATGGGAATGTATAGGGCATATACTGGTGATGAGGCATGGAAAGATATTGCAATAGGTATGAAAAGTAGTGCATGGAAGGGAAAAGATGACCATGACCACAAGCTGGCACTCGATTTCAGACACAAGGGTGTGGGAAGATTCTCTTTTTTAGTTAAGGGTGTCAGGGATTGGAATGAGTTACCAAGAGAAATGATGAATAACTCCGAAAACTTTGAAAGAATTTAAAGATAAAATTTGTAGAGGGCAAATGTAGGTAGGTGCACGATAGGGGGAAGATGGGTGTGTAGGAAAATTGCCACCGGAGGCTGTGCTCCATTGCAATTAAATTAAATTAAACTTGTCGATCGGAATTGAGAACTTCTGACTGTAGTTGATTTTCTCCTTCGTATCGTCTTCAACATCACGAAACATATCGATAACTCGGTGATTGATTGTGTCAGCAGAAAGAGGAATTTTTGAAATTTCACTAGCAGATTCTAAACCCAGAACTATTCTCACCATCTCTTTACAAACACGTTTTAACAGAGTTTCAATTATTGTATGTGATTTCTTGGTCTTTACGATCAGTTCGGTTGCCTTATACCTAGCTTCCTGTACTTCTTCCGAAACACGTACTGTAGCGATCATGATTGTTCTTTGTATTTTACTTATTTTCCAACAACCGACGATAATAACTTACATCTTTACTTGACATGTTTTGTTTCAATTTACTAGGAACCATAGCAGCGGTACTGAGTATTTCACTCGGGAATTGAAGACGTTATTTCACCACACCAAAAAAAAAAAAAAAAAAAAAAGGATAAGTAATTATCAATATCTTCCCACTACATCAACTTTTATTTCTTTCTTTCAGGCTCAATGCTTTCACTAATTGCCCTCATAGACGGAATACCCCGTTCAAGGAATTTGTCCATCTTGAAGAAATAACATAGTCTGCTAATTGTAATAGAAAATATCAAGACCAATTATTAAGTTTTCGGATCACTTCAGAGCACAGCTATGATGCAACTGGAGTAATGTTAAGAAGCGGGATTTTTACACTTCAGAGAAGTTACATATACCGTGCCGATTGTTTTTACAGTGATGTCTATCAATGCGTCGGTGCAACGGTACAGAAACAAAGAAGTACCGACAACGTAATCAAATAATATAAGGTTTGGAAAGTCCTGCTAATCCAAGCAGTTTAGACTGTGGGAAAATCACATACACAGTACATGCGGTAAATATAACAGAAACTCAATGCGCAGCAGTAGAGCCGTGGAATAAAAAAAAATCAAACATGACTAAACAAAACTAACAGCAACTGTGAGTAAATAAATGACATTTAATTCCTTAGAATACGATAATACCTAACAATTCGCGGCACATGAAACTAAAATATAAATAATAAAAAACTTGACAATTAATTCCTCATAATGAGTAAAATTTCGCGGCACACCTTTAACCTTCTCGCGGCACACCAGTGTGCCGCGGCACACCGGTTGCGGACCACTGAATTAGAGATGGGCAGGTCCGAGATTTTAAAGGAGTCGGGTCCGGATGTACATCCAGCGCTGCGGACCTGCATCCAGGTTCCATGTCCGCGGACCTGTATGGGTCCGGCTCTACAATCGGTCGGGCGGAGTGTATGGCGGAACTGGATCTGTGCGGACCTACATCCAGTTACGTGTCCGGCGGAGTTGTATGGGTCCGGTTCTACAATCGAGCGCGCGGAATGTATGGCGGAACTGGATGTGTACGGACCTACATCCAAATACGTGTCCGGCGGACCTGTATGGGTCCGAACCTACAATCGAGCATATGGTGGATACAAATCCTACCAAGGAGAACTGCAGTATGAGTTATATCGTGTTTATCCATTAATTTATGAAATGAAAGAATATTAATTCTGATAATTTTGTTTTATTTTTGTCTGAAACTCACAATTGTACGTAATATTAGAAAATCACAGCATAATCACACTTGATAATGATAAAAGTAAAAGTAAAATTTCTGTGGGCTTCTATAAGAATAAAATGAAATCATTTCTTAATAATGTTTAAGTACTACTAAAAAAAAAAAAAATCGAAAGTTTTTGTTAACTGTTAGTTTTTTTTTTTTTACTAAAAATGAAATTATTCAAGAGTTAACATTTTTAGATAAATATTGCCTTTCCACAATATACCAGCTTAAGAAACAGTTTATTATAAATGAACAAAAAACAAAATTGCAAGTATAACTTATTTTAAATTGTGAGCGAGAAATTACGTGAGATTTGTTCTTATATTATGTATAGTGTTTTGCTCTGTATACTATGTGAAACTGTTTTGATTGAGTGAATAAAACATTGTCGTGAATGCTAAATCGAGTGCGATACAATGCATTTTAATCAAACAGTAATATTTATGTTTTGCCAGCTACCATAAAATGTTTTTGGTGCTTTCAAAATCTTTATTTTATTTTATGCAATTTCAGAAACTTTTAATTTCTTTGTAATTTTATTTAAAATTATTTCCAATTTAGTTGAAAGTATTTTTAAGCAAGATTTAATTCTTTGTAACAATAACCGATTGTTTGAACCATTGTTAGACGTTCTAGAAACGGCTGGATTATAAAATATTTCTGTAAAAGCGGCCAGCAGAGTAGCTCGCAATAATGTCACATAATCATTTATATATATTACTAGCTGTTACCCGCGACTTCGTACGCGTGGATTTAGAATTTGATTGCTAGAATTGGATATACAAAGCTGAAAATTATCTAAGATGTCCCAAACAACACTGAGTCGGCATAATATGATGGGAACGCCATCGATATACCATTCTACCTTCGAACCTGTCTCATGACTAAAACTGTTATTCATATCGGAAAAAGTATACTATTTCGTTCCCAAATATACAAAGTATTTACTTGTCATCGGTATACACATATATTCATCAAAACGTAAAAAAAAAGATGGAGACTCACTTTCGCATACACAATATTATTAGTTTAGATCACACAAAAACTACCTGTGGAACCAGTGTACCGTGAATAAAGTTAACGCTCTCTACCGCCAAAGATTTGCGAGAACATGGTATCCTTACTATAAAATCCTAGGCTTGGTTCAAACTATGAAAAACAATTCATAAAAATATTTGTACCCAGTGGGATTAGATCCCGGAGCAACGCTCAAGGATTAATAAGAAGCAACCTCGTTACCACTACGCCACCCTAACATTGCCTGAGTTATGAGCGCATTATGTACAAATATACATATATATTATGCGTTTGTCTTTTACAGTTAAGATAGTTTTCATAATTTAATGACAATATGTTCTTATTTATACATAATATAGTATCCCATCTCCATCCTAATGTCAACAGCATCTTCCTGTCAAATTTAATCACGATCGGAGTATCCGTTTAGCCCAAGGAACGTAACAAACAGACATAAAGACAGAGTTACTTTCGCATTTATAATATTAGTATAGATATGTATAATGTTCCTTGGAAACTCTACGAACCATGTTTCTGCAATAAAGAGATGTTAAATGTATTATCTGATTTGTCCTTAAGCCATCAGAATTCAGAAAGTTAAAAATTCTAGAAACTTTGTGATCAATCCAACTGAACGTTAAAAGTTTAATAATACTACAACGCATTAAAATTACAAGTTAAATTATAAGTGCATTCTTATTTAGCACGTAAAACGTTCCTCACCTTAGAAGCATGAACCCGACAAATAAAGTACTACCGGGTTTTAGCTACCCATTGACATTTAATAGTTATTGTAATTATCTACTAGCAGTCAGACATTAAGAAATAGTTTTTCATTTATAATCTCATCTTTAAACAGAACTGTAATCCAATCGCACAGTAAATGACATTAAACTCTTCAAAACATAGATTTCAAATCGAAACTGTAATGAAAAATTGCATTCCAGCTCCGCGTTGCAGGTCCGGCCGTGGTTCAACCTCCGGCCACGCGAGAACTGTGGCGCTGTTACAGGTCCGGCTGGAAGCAGATCCGACAAGCTCTCGGATGTACATCCATCCCTCGCGCAAGTGATACAGGTCCGCGGAACTGCATCCATCCGGACCTACCCATCTCTACACTGAATTAGAACACGCAGCGCTAAACCCGAAACGAAAAGAAAGTGCAATTTTACAAGATTATGTTTTTCTACATCACTCTCAGGATGTTGGCATGGTATTAATACTTTGTAAGCTCTATACCACGGTCGGTTACAAAAAATGTTTCCTCATTTCTTCACAGAAAAAGCTTTCAACATTGAACTGGGTGTGGCATTAATACAAATGAGGTAGTAAATGTGGGAATAAAAACGTGTGTTTAATGGATATCAGTAAGTTTTGATGAATGTAAGGAGAGGGTTTTAGTTCTTTGAGAATGGCAATAGCTGTAATCGTTCTCACAGAATGTAATTTATGACAAGATGTGAAATTTAAAACGATAGGAAATCGTTTGATGGCTTACGATTTATTTATTTGTTAAACCATTAATAACTTACGGTACCGTATCATTTAAATTATTACTAAAGAAAAGGTGTGATACATTCAGCTAAACAGACGCATAAATAAATCTAAGCAGAGTGAGATGCCATTGTTGGACGGCTCTATTTCTGGGCAATTTGATCACTAGTACTACAAACAACGGCTTCGTAAAAAATTGTTACAGTATGCTGACGAGCACCATGCCGAAAATAGTAGAATAGGATTTAAGGTTACAGAAGCCGTGGTGGAAACACAGGATCATGGAATCTTTCATTGGAGGAAACGGGCTGACGGACTAGCGGATTATAACATTACTGATAATATACTAACTGTCACACGCGTCGAACAAGAAGCGCCGATTTAATAGCTGCGTAACAAAAAAAACTTCCGGAAGATTAGGTGCACCAACATGTCTACTGGCAGACATAATGCCTACTTAATCACCGACGCAGTGACTCACTGTCATGCATCTTCATAAGCTGTGCGAAACGTGTTGAAGTCGTGTATGGAAACTTCCGCATACACGGATATGTATTCGTATTCGCTCCGACGGCAAATGACGGGAAAGAATTTTATTTTTATTTTACATCATCTTTTATCCAAAATCGACTCGTTGTGAGTCAGTTCAATACTGGAAGTGATTCCGAAATTTTTTGAAACACTCCTGAAACTTATTGTTCGGAATTGTCTCTAAAATCATCGTTGAAGCCTTCTGGATATGTGAAATTGTTACGAAATTCCTTCCTTCCATCGCCAGTTTATGTCTCGCAAATATTCAAAAGCTGCTTGGAGGCAAGTCAAGGAAGGGTGATGGGAACGATCGAACACTACTGTACTTTTTTGTGGCGCGGTGCATTTATCGTACAGCAGACACCGTGCCTCTTGTTCCCGGTTGTTTGGATGACCTCGATCCAAAAATTAAAGATCAAAAACCCAAATGCTATTCGGTAATCACATTTGAATTTCGTTTAAATAATTCTTTTGGAATCAAAGAAAACTGTAAAGCTGCGTATCGACATCGCGAGGCAAATCCCGTAAGGGCGCAGCTGCCGCGCTTTGTGCGTGAGACAACTCGAACATTTCCACACTCGTACAGGCCACGCTGCGAGCCATTCGCGTTCGGTATTTAGGAGTGCGCCTAACGCATGTAGTTGGAGTGTAGTTGTATGAATGGCTTGCGCGGAAAAGTGGATACTGAAAAGTGCCCTCTTTTATTATAGTGTACGGTGCCAAATATTTTAATATAAACTGTATATTATTTACTCACCTTTACACTGTATTTCAGAGCTTCGCATAAAGCAGCACAAACATCTGCAGTTATTCTTAAACTTCATTGCTTTGACACTCGAAAAAGATATTTCTAGCTAGTGTACGAATTTCCACTTTCTATAAATATTAAATTTATAGCTAGTTTTTCAGTAACTGGAATCACCACTCGAAATTGTTCGTTTATTTTCTTCACACTTGGCTATGATTTTAAAAGCGTCAACACTGTTAACATTCTTGTAAAAATATATATGTATATATATATATATATATATATCCTCGGTGGCTTCATATGTCATATCTTCCGTAAGTCTCACGCCATATTGTAGGGTTTTTAAATCCGAGGAACAGTAAAATGTCAAAAATAAATCTATGGGCGACTAACTTATGGGCCTATTTTGTAGCCTAGCTATATGTAAATTATTAAGCAGCCCTACCAATAGCATCCGCACCTACTGCGGTCCCTTTATAAAGACCTACGCCTTTAATAAGGCCTTCATAAAACGGTAAGTAGCTTAAATGTGACAGGAACGACACTCTCTTTGATGCCGAGTGGAAACGAATTTAGTGACTGTTATGATAACAACGCTTATCCTGCAAATACCATATCTTTGCCGGTCTTTCAAATACTCGTGGTGTAATGTTTCAACCCGTGAAACGGACGTTTTAAAGCAAGAACCACTAATTTACCCGCTAACACCGATGAGAATGGATCAGTTAACATTTATATTTGAGGTAGAAGGGTTATTATCCTTAGTCCAATATAGCCTTATAGAATTTTGAGTATGGTAGCAGTTTTTTGTAATAAATTTTTAGTAATTTATTTTTTCTTCTGATATCTTTAATTCAATTAAAATTATTTTTTTAATTTTTTGCCTTCGGACCTCCTGTCAAATCTGCGCAGACGACAGGTCGAGAATCTCTGCCTTATTTGCATTTTATTAGTATAAAATCTCCTTGTCCAGCAACGCACTTTGTACAGTTTTATACATCACAGTGAAAGCGGCAGTTGCACGTGCACCTCCTTGAACGAATTTTGGACTTCCTTCTCAAACGCCCGACGAGTCTTCGCAATACACCTTTCTCAGGAGTAGGATCACAAACGGCATATTATCAAGCCTTTAACCAACATAATACTATGTAATCTCTTGTCGTTGACGTATCTAATAGGAAGCAGGATCTAAATAATTACTTACCTGTTCCTATTTCATTGTGATACATTTATAATGTAAGATTTTTTTTATTTTATTTTTTGTATATTGTGTTTCTTACCCGAGATTAATCAATATATTTTCCTCAGCATCCACTCATGACTAATTGTTTTTTTCCTGTACGCCAGGGCAAATTATTTCCACCAGTTACAAATAACTTTCTTTAGAAATACAGTAGAATGCTAAAAATTTAGCATCTGAAAGTTAGAGTTCTTTAGCAGCAAGAAATACTCGGTGGTGGAAATTCTTTTGCAGATTCAGATGAACCCAGGATCTTCTCCGTCTTCTTAACAGACTTCAAAAAAAAAAGGAGGTGGTTCTGTATTCGTCTATAACCTTTTTTTTTTTGTATTTATGTTCAGTGATATCTTCGCAAATTTTGAACCGATTTAAATGATTTTTGGTGGATAGTGTATACCTTCAAAGTGGTCCCATATGAATTTCATTGAGAAACCACCCCTTCTACCCCTTTAGACCCGTTATTTTTTATGCAAACCAACATTTTTTTATCCGATTTCGATGCAACTTTTGACATGTATAGTCAAAAATAAAGAGAAAAATACTGTAAACTTTTGGTTTAAAAAAATTGAACCCCTCTCCCCGTATCTTCCCCCTTAATATTTACCAATTTTATGTATACAAAGCTACAGTCGACATCATTTAACTGGTCTCCATTAAAGTTGGCATACACACGTAGTTTTTCATGGAGAAGGTTTCGGACCAAAAAAAAAATAAAAAAAACACCCCTTAATTTTATAGAAACCTACATTTCTTATCTGATTTGATTGAACTTTAAAACAAAGAGAAAAATCCTATCAACATTTGGTCTGATAAAGCTCAACCCCTGGGATCCTTCCACCCCCTTAATTTTTGTCAATGTTCTTTATAAAAAGCTACAGTCGGCACCGTTTGACCAATTACCATGAAAGTTGGTGCTTATATGTATTTTTTCACGAAATAGGTTTGTGACCAAAAACCACCCCCTCTACCTGTTAAACTGCTTAATTTTTATACACGCCCACAGCTTTTATCCGGTTTTGATAAAACTTTGCAAATTATTACTAAAAAACAAATAGAAAAATAATGTCAACTTTTGGTTTGCACCCCCTTGAATTTTGCCAGTTTTCTTTTTAAAAAGCTGTCGTCGACACCGACACCATTGACCGATGTTTATGAAGTTGGCACGTACATGTATTTTTTATGGATAATATTTCTGACCAAAAAATCCAAAACAACCCTAGCTCCCCTTTTACATCACTTAATTTTTGTACAAACCCACATTTTAATTCGATTCGGTGGAACTTCACATGCGTTTACTTTAAAAACAAATAGGTAGAAAAAGAAAAATAATGTCCACATAACTTTCACAAAAACGCTAACCCTATCCCCCTTTGTACGCCTTTAATTACTGTCAATGTTATTTATATAAAGCTACCGTTTCTATCAGATTTTGAAGGAAGTAAGCACATGTATACTTCAAAAGAAACAGAAAAATACTGTCTACATTTGGTATCGAGAAGCTAAATCTATATCCCCTTTCCACCCCTTAATCTACACAAAGCAACAGTTTCTATCCGATTCTGAAGGAAATTTGCACACGTATACTTTAAAACGTCCAAAACAATTGTGTTTAAATTAGGTTGCAGAAGATCAACCCCTCTTCGTTTCTATCCCCAAACCGCCTAATTTCCAATGTTCTTTTTAGATACCCACAGTTTTTATCAGATTTCGATGGAACTTTGCACATGAATACTTTAAAACAAAGAGAAAAATACTGTCCACACCAGCTTTAGAAAACCGAACTACCGATATTCTTCGTCTCCACACCCCTTAATTGTTTTTTATACATACCTATAGTTTTTATCTGATATCAATAGAAATTTACACACGTATACTTTGAATCATTCAGAAAAGGCAGTCTACATTTGGTATATAAAAGCCCAATCCCTCTTCCCCTTTACCCCCATCCCTTTTAATTTCCAATGTTCTTTACAAAAATCCACAGTTTTAAATCCTGTCAAAATCAATTAAGCTATTTTTAAGTCATGGCAGAATATTTATAAAATAAATGTGTCCTAATGTACTTCAAATTTCAACTTGGACCACAAGCTTTCACGTTGTGTAAACCAATTCGAAATCTATATTTTCTGTGTGATGCCGGAATAAACGGATGTATTCCAGAGACAGATTTGTGTATGTAGTATGTATTAATGTCCAGATGTCAGATGTTTCGATTATCGAGCAGCAGCTTTAACATATGTTATGATTAGATCGAAACACAGCCTGGACCAAAATGTAAACTGTTAACACAACATGCAATTCACCCCGTTCTAGAAGTTTTTGGGATATATAAAGACAGATTTTTTTTTTGAAAGCAAGCGTTTTAACCACTGAGCTACCAGGAAGTTCGCAAAATGTGAACTACTGCGCCATATTTAAAATACGAAACAAACTATAATACCACTAATAATTTAAAAATAAAATAATTATTTTAAAAAATATACAAACCGCCTTCAAAAAATTCACACTAAACATTTTAAAATAACTTTATACCTTACTTAGAAGAAAGTAAATCTAAGTGGACAATACTTTACATTACTGTTATTGAAAAAGTTATTTTTGCAGTCGGTGCGAGCCAAAGTAAGGAAAACAAAAGATAAAAACAATAATGAATAACAATAATACATAAAAATCAGGTTACTACTTACCTATAATTAATGCCGGAAACATGTTTCGACAAAACTGAAACATACAGATGATAAGCCTATATTATACTAACTGTAAAGCATTTACTGCATGATGCAACCTACCAACTGACACTGTAGCGCCACAGATTTGCCTGGATGACCAACATGGCCGAACCACAGATTAAAATACTGTTAATTTGTTTCCTTAAGCTGTCTCCCTCAATAACACTATCTGCCTCACGACATGCTGTAAAATATTTGGAATTTTTATTCGTACTCCACGTTTCTCCTCGAACACTAAATAAAGTTCAGTAATTTGGTCTTCACGATGTGACAGCTGGCACCGACTCCAAAAATAACTAATTAATGTAAAAATTTCAATAACAGTAATGTATTGTCCACTTAGATTTATTTTCTTCTAAGGTATAAAAGATTTTGTTTTCGCAGTCATCATACTATACTAATACAATATAATTTGCTTACGGGATTAACGCAGCATTAATCCCGTAAGCAAATTGTATTATATTAGTAAGGTATAAAGTTATTTTAAAATTTTAGTGTTCTTTTTTCGAAGGCGTTTTTTATGTTGTTTTTTTTCCTTTGAACAATTATTTTATTTTCAGTTCTGTACCGATTATGAAAAGCAGTATGATAGTTTCGTCGACGTAATCTTCACTGGGACCATCACTGTCGATGGTAGCAGACAGGGGCACAGATAGGGACAATGGTTCTGCTTCCATAATTGCTAGTGATATCAGTCTATTTTTAAGTTGCCTCGCGTGTGGATCCGCGTCACTAACCAGTTACTAACTAGTTGAGTAACTCCAGTCAGCAACCAGTTCCGTTTCTTTTGAGTTGCTTCGTGTGAAGATGGCCTTAGACATCGATGGTTGCTTCGCGAAAACTGATTGTGCCTAGATAGTTTTTCTGCGCTGTCATGTCTGCATGGTCCTGCCGCCAGTAACTGCTGCGCTCGTGCCGTAAACAACTCGCCCAGCAAAAGGAATAGTTTGCCGCGCTCGAACATAGCTGGCGCTGCATCCACGCATAATCGATACACAACTTTAACATTTGGTTAGACTGTGCACATAAGACCTCATAAATGAGAAGACTAGAGGGACCGTAACGAATAACGCGGTGTCAGAAGGTACGTACCGACTGGCACGGGTTGTGGGCAGCCTACTGACAGGCGCTGGTTCTCAGCCTGGTGTAGGCTCTGCGCGTCTATTCTCTCGCGTGGTTGTCAGTCATAGTACTCACTGGGACATCTTTTTTAGCGTCAACACTGAATGCGCTGGTTCCGGGAGATGGCATCTATGCGATTTCATACCCATTGCACTAACAGGGGTGAATTTTCATCGCCGTGCTATCTGTGTTGGTTCTGTTCGTCTAATTCACCGTACTGCCTGGAGCGGGCTCATGAGGTCACACCTGTTGCCGGGGTAAGCTGTGCACTAGTGGTGACTCGAATCTGTTGCAGGTTCTGTGGTGGATTTGAACGCCCATACTATTTGTCCGCTGATTCAGAGCCACTGCGTGGTTTCCTTTGCCAGCACCTTAATTCAGTAGCGTGGTTCCAAGTGGTTTGGTTTGTGAACTTCAGCAGTGTCTACCCCCTGTTGCCAAGTTCTAAATTTCCGTTATGACTAACTTATGTAAAATACGCAGTGAAAGTTTACTTAAATCGATCGTAAGTACTAAATCTGTGTTCTACGAGAATAGAAGATCTTAGTGCAGTCTCGATCATTTATTACTACTAATTTTAAGTATTAGACTTTGTTTCATAGTTCAGTGAAATGAAGGAAAACCAATAAGGTCTTTATTACATTATAAAGTGCTATGAAGTTAATGGGTTTTCCATGGTTTTCCCAGATCACTCCACGCGAATGCGGGGATGGTTCCTCACAATAGCCCATGGGCGCCTCCTGCCATATCCCTTATATCCCTTCCAAACAATAACCCTTTTCGATAGGTGCAATGCACCCTCCGCCACACACTTTTAGTGAATCGCGGAGTAATAATAATAATAATAATAATAATAACGATCCTATTTTTAGTATTGTCACATGGAAACAAGATCATCTTCCAAATAGAGAGGGCCTAATGGGAAATTGTTTGGATGGTTACTAAAACAGCGAATTTCTCACAGAGTGCTGTAGCTCCCGCAAGAAATTAGCACGGAGCCCGACGGTTGAGCGATAATCCTCGGGCCTGGCATTTAAAAGCACGCACGTTTGAATGAACGCTCGGTCATTCTGATATGAGTTTTCCATGATTTCCCGAAATTCCTCCAGACAAATTCTGCGATACTTCCTTCAAAAGGTGATGGCTGAATTCCTTCCATTTCTCTGACCCACGTCCCTTCGCGGCTCTGCTGACCTAGACATCGTCGAGGCGTAAAGCCAAAAGATGAAAAGAAACACGAAATTAATCCTGCCAATGTAGCCACGCGCCTCTATAGTGTTGAAGTAAGCAGAAATTTGTGATAAGTGCAGAAAATATTCTGTAAAATACTCAGCAAAATATGCTTTTTGAATTAAAACATCTACGATACTATTACTACTGCAAATCAACTTCAACTTTCACGAGACTTGGAAATGAAAATACTTTATTTTACTTCAACCAACAGAAATCTAGACAAATGGCAGAAGTAAGCTGAAAAAATTATTAGATGCAGGAAGTTAACTGATTGGTACTATATATATTTTATTCACTCAGTAGAAAAGTACGTGAAGGGAGGAAAAAAAAGTACTCAAATCACTGTTTGTTGCTGTTGTGTGATGTAAAACTTGAGAAGCGATGAAAACATATAAAATAACAGCGATAAATTTTAAAATGGCGTCTCAGAAATATCTCCACAGACAATGGTCGTAGTTAAGCGAAATTGATGTTTATCTTGTTCTTTCTGTTATAGGCGTTATTCCTAAAAGCTTTGAAATTATCTGCTACGACGTCTTTAATTTGGTTTTCAAGCCCAGTAGGTCTGCAGGAACGTTCGGTCTGCTAAAGCACCATATGCTGTTGTTTCTCAGCACTATCCATCGTCAACATAATCCAAACAGGCATCAAACAATCGAAATATCCGACCGCATAAAGAGCTGAGCATCGATGACCGGTAGAAGCACCACGTGGCAACAGCACTGGTCCAGCCTGTGGGCGCGAGCAGGGGATTTAGCGGAGACCCCATTGCAACTACAGCAGTGTATGATGCGGCCATGCCAGTTCCTGAGGAACCGTCGGCGCCTCTCTCTGCCTGCGTGGGCGCGGTTCGAGGTGCCTCAAGGACTGCTGACGTAACAATAGACGCCGATTGCCGATGTCCGCCCCTGATATTGTCCGCAAACCAAGGATAACGGAGTAGTCACAACGGCGGCGCTCGAAATTTGCAAATAGGCGACCACCTCTCACCAGCCTCCCCTTTCTTTTTTTTTTTTCTTTTTTAAATCTTTCGCAGCTTGTTGGCGTGCGGAAATGCAAGTTTTTTTATATATTTTTTTTTAACTGTGTTGGCGAATGGCTATTTGGACGGATCAAGGTTGAATATCCGAGTTGGCAAGCACGTGTACAGATCTGTCATGTTGAAGGCTCCTCAGGGACGCGTGGGTCACGGGCGGTCCGCCATTGCTCATTCCAGTGTTCCTTTTAAAACCGAGACTGCTGCGGCTAGAGGTCAAGTTCGCTTCGTGTGACACTGCCTCTTGCACGGAACTCGTAGCGGGAAAACTGATTATCAATTATTGCTCAAGATATACAGGGTGATTATAATTAAAGTTTAAGTTTCAAAACGCTCTAAAAAACGGAACACTGATTAGAATGACGACAAAATTGAACGGCGTATTATTGAAGAAGGGGGAAAGAACATGAAAAAAAAAAGTTCCAATTTCAGCTACAGATGGCGCTGTAAGCATCAGAATTTTGTCTACAAATGACAAATCGTAAAACATATCCCGTCAGATGGAAGTGTGTTTAGTCTGTCCACAGAATTTTCCACGGCCAATCATTGTCCACTTCCATGCGAGCAAGAAATTCCAATTAAAACCCTCTTGCTGGCAGGTCAGAAGGAAACAACTCCTGCACATGAAAATTTTGTACGGATAGCATTTCAGGATGATTCGTAGAATGTTATGCACCGTGCTCACAGGCCTGTCCAATGTTCGGGCAATTATCCGTGCACTGCATGGTTGCACACCACCACTCGACGCCTCCTGAACTGCTGTGGCCACTTCTCCAACTACCGCCGAATCACATCTTTTCCTTCCTCCACCAGACTGCACATCAAACGAACCTGATTTTTCGAATTTTTTCATCATTTTCATCAGACCTATAACAGTTATCGGTCCAACGCCTTTTTTCATACCCTTGAGGGTCCAGAACTTCTACATCTACATCTATACTCTGCAAATCACAAATACTGGGGTGGCAGAGGGTGCTAAGCACCAATCCTAATTCAGTGCATTCCAATCCCGAACAGAACGAGGAAAAAAGGAATACATAAATGTATCAGTACGGCATCTTATTTCTCGAATCTTATCCCTCCTGTCATTGCGACCTAAATAGGTCTGCAGAACTATTGGTGCAGAATCACCGTTCATGTTCTTTCTCCCTTCTTCAATAATATGCCGTTCAATTTCGACGTCATTCTAATCAGTGGTTCGTTTTTTAGAGCGTTTTGAAACTTAAACTTTAATTATAATCACGCTGTATCTTCCCACTAATAGGTTCCCGAAATGCTTCGTAATTAATTCTCCTTGTAGTGTTATTCAGTGTCAGTCGACAATAGCGATTAAGCTGTGGAAAAGTCTCAATGATCGTGACAGCAGTGAACTGTTATCTTCTATGGTGTAGATTATCTCTAAATCTTTTGCAGGTAAACTAATCTCTCACACACTGCTGATAGCGATTTGTTTTCTCGTAATCTGGGTTTGAATTGCGCGCTACTTTTATGCTCTGGCGACTGCGTTAGCCCTAATCCGTATGTTGATTCCACGCTGTAAAAAATGAAATGACACGCATGACAGTCAAGTTGTGGTAAAAGCACAAATTACGTCATATCTCGAGCCGTATAGAAGAGCGCTGTAAAAGCAACGACTTCATCACAAAATATAATCGAGATACTCCAGGGGGGGGGGGGGGAATGGGAGGGTAATAGGGACTATGTCAATACACTGCCGGAAACTTTGCACCGTGAGAACACGTGTATAATATGGTTATACTTAATGGAGTTAGACTTGTAAATCATTGGAAAGGTATCCGTGTCATGTGAACAATCCTCAGTAATTTCGTATTTGTTACTATATCTTTAATTCAATTAGAATTAAATTTTTAGTATTCTCCCTGCGGACAACCTGTTCCATCTGTGGGAACCACAGATTGGGCTAGAGCAGTGGTTCCCAATTAGTGGTAAGCGTACCCCCAGGGGTACGTGAGGTTTCTTCAGGGGGTACGCGCGGTAGTCTCTTGGCTAAGGTGATCACTAAAATAATTGAAAAAAAAATCCACTTTTATCAGCCAAAAGAAACATTACTATCACCCAAATATATTTTAAGATAAACTGTGTTTGTGTCAATTATATTATTGTAATCCTGTGGTTGTGAGAAGCACTCTACTGCGATGAACGAATTCATTTATTTATCATTTCAGCTGTAAGGGGTACGCGAGGTTGAGCTCCTTCTTGCAGTGGTACTCGGGAAAAAATAATTGGGAACCGCTGGGCTAGAGCATTGTTTCTCGACCTTTCTCCATCCAAGGACCAGTAAAATGTCAAAAATAATTCTACTGACCACTAACTCACAAAGGCGTAATTTTTTAACCTACGTTATTAACCAACCGTATCAATTGTTATCGACTCGATTCTACATTAAGGCCCTCATAAAAGTCATTTACTTAATCACAAAGGAACGCCTCTCTCTTTGACGCCGATTGAAAACTATTTTAGTAAATAGATCGCTTTAGTAACAATGCAGTCGTATTCCAGAAATAACATCGCTTATAGAATGTTTGGCTAATAGATTATACTTGCTTGTGATACCCATTCTATGTGAATAATTTTTCTAATTCATGTTTGTCATCTGTAAGTCGGCTATAATTGAATTTTTAACATTCAGCCTGCGGACCACATGTCCCAGCTTCGTGGACCAAAATCGAGCGTGGTGGGTGAGCGGTAACGTTCTGGCCTTGCATTCGGGAGGACGCGGGTTCGAATCCCTGTCGGTGCATCCAGATTTGTCTTTCCATGGTTTCCCCAAATCACTCCATGCGAATGCCGGGATGCTTCATTAGATAGGCCATGGCCGAATTCCTATACGTTCCTTGCCCCCAGTCCTTTCCGGCCTCTAATGACCTCGACGTCGACGAGGCCCAAAACTATAAAAAAAACAAAAAGTTAATTTATATCTACCGGAATAAAACTTGGCGTCATTGATTTTTTTTTTAAATTTTGCTCACAGTTCTGGCCAATATTTCATAAATTGAGTTTATGGCAAATACTACCTTACTTGTGGTATTGTAATTTCTTTCTGAAACCGATCGATAATTTCGGGGCGCGATGTAAAAAGATTCCGATTGGCCAATTAGTATTCAAAATGGCTTGTTCACGAGGCAATTACTTATTATTTAACGAATTGGGGGTTTTAAGTAATTGATTTAATTCCTCAAGATATGTTAGATCAGTTGAAGTGCTGCGAGGCATATGATGATAGAGTATGCAGATAATTAAAATATTTGAATAGGTGAGGCGGACGTAGGAGGATAGTGGGGAATGTAATGACCCAACGACGGGTGAAAAAGATGTGCCGATATTTTTCAAGGCAGCAAGATCACGCTAGTGTAGGACCTGTTTAAGTTGTTAATATGGCTCTATAAAGGGTTACCACATTTTCTGAGAGTTCACTAGTAGCCTCTAAAACTTGCTGTCATAATTATGTTAAATATTTCTGAGATTTTATACGCAAAATATAACGGGCAACAGCTCATCTGAGTGCGTGAACTGTGGACTGACTGTTGAATTAAGTACAGTTTTCTTCCACGAGAATATTTTTCTATGAAGTTAAAATATCGATTTCCGATAGTTTTCGCTGTGTTAATATTTCGCCTATTACGGTGTTGGAACCATGCTGTGGGAAGAATTCAATAAATGTGTTTCAATTGAAACACAGCGTGGTGGGTGAACCAACGTGACCTAAGAGAGATAGGAAACTGGACGGAGTTCGGCGATAGTCTTTTAAAGGCACCATCCCGGCATTCGCCTGCAGGGATTTCGGGACACCATGAAAAACAGAATTCAGGGTGGCCTGACGGGGAGTTGAAGCAGTGTCCTCCCGAATGCCTGGTGAGATTGATATCACACAACCACCAGGCTCAGTTCATTCTGGAGCAAGGGGGTTAGCACGAGGGTTCGAAAACCCTTCCGCCATCCGGATTTTGGTTTTCCGTGATTTCCTGGCATCATTTCTTGGCGATTGCCGTGATGGTTCCTTCAAAAGAGTATGACCGAATTCCTTCCAATTTCTTGCTCCCCGTCCGTACCCGCCTATATTGTCCTCGACTTCGACCAGGCGTTAAGACATAAGCAAAAACTTAAATCTGAACTCTTAAAGATTCTTTGTCAAGGGGATGGGCTATCGACGACAATAGTCTTACGCGGCGACCGATCATAAACTAATACATGCATCTTCGCTTTTTGTTTTCACCCCATTCTTTTTATGCAAACATAATCATAAGAGTCTTATGGAATGACTATTCTAAACGAGCCATTAACATAACCGGCACAAGAGTGCACACGGTTGGCTCGCACCATCTAGTCCTATCAGTCTCACTTATAGTGAACTTTGCTAGGGCTTCTTGATATGCTCTATCGATTTGAGACAGTTTCCTCAATTTTCTATGGAGAAGTTATGTGATGTAACGCGATGTTACGCGATGTTACTCATTTTTTTTTTTTTACACATTCATAACATGTAAACAGAAAATTAGATTAAATGAGAATATTAGTCCAAGGAAATCGATTTAATTAACAAACGATTACCGCTTACTGCATCTTAATCGGACAACGCAAGTGGTTAGCGACCTCTTCAAGTTGAGTGAGCACCTGCAGTTGTAGTTTCGCTATCTGCCCACTGCGTGGTGCTATTGGTGGTGGCGTAGCCACGTATATATGAAATCCATCAGTTAATTTCTATCGTACGATGGCCTCCATATCGTTTCGTTACGTACATTTTCCTGGCCTACAACCTTATTGACAGATCGAATTGCAAGACATTATCACGTAAAAAACTTTTTTCAATATTGGTGAGCTTGGCTCAGAATCTTCTTATTTCATTTACATCACTGTAATATTCGTTCTGCCCTTATGACGTATAGTCCAGTATTCAATCAAATAGTGGGAAAGTTGTAGCTATGCATATAATTCATTTCAAAAAGGGTAATCTTAATGTACACTACTGATGCTAGATAATCCAAAAGCGTGAAATTTGGATTTTTTGTCTGTCTGTTGTCTCATCACACAAAACAAATGGATGAATCGGAACGAAAGTTACATAGTGACTGGTAATGTCACCTTTTTAGATTAGTACATACTTCCCGATGATTCAGGGGACTAAATCGTGCATTTTGATATTGTTTCTCTGTCCGCGCAAAACCTAACGGACGGCTTTTGAAACTACGAATAGTGATAGCATATAGCATATAGTATATAAGTTTCATATGATACCGAGTATTTTGATGTTTTTTCCAACTGTGCAGAGAACAAGCAAAAACTAGCGAAAGGATTTCAACTAAACCACACCTACTGACACCCTCTGTAGTAGCTTAACGTACAGCATACTTTCTACTGCGGTAAGTTATACAGCTGCCTCAGAAATCTAAAACAATCGCGTACCTCAAAAGAGTGTAAGAGTTTTAGTGAAATATACTACATTGAGAGTTCAGTATGTTCCCTTGGAAGTCATAAAAAATATCTATGCAATTAAGAAAAAGTAGTTGTAATTTGACCTTTGTATAGATATGTATAATTCTAATTTTTTATGTTTTCGTAACTGATTCACTTGCCGGTAAATGTCAACATTGGATTTTTATACATGGTGATGATGTGCTTAAATCGTAACAGATTGATTTTTGTGAATCTGTTAGAAATTTTGTATGATACTTTATGTACAAAGAAATAAAGCTATTAGCTTTTACACGTGCTAGGCCCGACAACACCAGGTAACACAGAAGTTTTATTAATAATACTATAGTTTATCTGTAGTTCAACCGCAGCCATAAGATCTTCCAAATTAGGCACTTTCAAGGAGTGGCGCAAATAGATGACGGGCACAAACGTGATTTAAACATATATAGACTAGCTAAATTCAGAAAGAAAGGAGGAGACCCAGAAGAAAAATAAGGCTTCCCATCTATTTTTTCCTACCAAGCCAACATTGCTTTGATTATCTGTGAATTAAATGCACAAAGCACAAATAAATTTGGACGAAGTCGTGGGCACAGAAGGCCGATATACGATCATAAATAAGTAAGTGGGCATCACAGATAGATGCCATAGATCACAAAGCATCTCAAATGAACACTGCTTTACGAGATATCCACCGAAGACCACGCCACGCCACAAACATATGTCCTTTGGAGTCTGTTGATGTCGTTTTATTTTTTATTTTTTTTTATTTTTTTTGCTGTGGTCAGTCTTTCGACTGGTTTGACGCAATCCCCCATCCTTGCTTATTTTGTGTTAATCTCATCATCTCTTCATACGCCTTACAACGCACGTCTTCAATTATCTGCTTCGTATATTCTAATCTCTGTCTTCCTCTTCATATCTTACCTTCGACTGTACCCTCCACTAAAAAAATAATCAATCCCGCATGTCTCAAAATATGACCTACCAGACTGCCTCTTCTTTCTGTAAGCTTCTTCTAAAAACTTCTTTCTTCACCCATCATTTCCAAAACTATTTCATTTCGTACTTTGTCTGTCCACTTAGTTCTCAGCATTTTTCTGTAGCACCACATTTCAAATGCTTCAATTTTCTTTCTTTCTGGTATTCATAAAGTCCCTGCTTCGCTACCATAATGTGCTGTGCTCTACACATAGAGTTTTAAAAAGTTCACTCTTAGTCCTAGATCAATATTTGAAACTAAAAGATTTCTCTTTTTCATGAATGCTCTTTTTGGTAGCGCTGTTCTGCTTTTAACATCATTCCTGCTTCAGCCATCGGTTGTAATTGTGTTTCCCAAGAAGCAGAATTCGCTTACTTCTCCGATTGCATTCGATCCTAGTTTTATATTTAATCTACTGTGATTGGTGAATACGTTAAATCAGTTCACTGCATCAAAGAATAACCCTCCACTAAGTATAATGAATCTGTGCAATTTAGCTTATGGTAGTGGTTACAACGATTGTAATGGTTAGCCCAAGAGATCACCACAGACCTAGAGGAAGACTATCAGACCGATGCGATGAGACAAGGACATACGCAGGGTTGTCGGAGTTAACTGGCAGAGGATCGCCCAAGATTGTTCGACCGGGCGGAAACTGCTTAATTTCTACCTGAAATCATGACTTTAAGAGGTCACATCAGTAAATGATTGAACTGTCTGATAATGATAATGGTTACCAATATACTGCATTAAAAACGTTTATACTTTCCTATGGAAGAAAAATAACAGCCAAACGATTTACCACGCACACAGAGTTATGCGTGGGCAAAGGAGCGGAAAATGATACAGTAATGAAAAGAACATGAGAGAATTAACTAAAGTTAACTATCAAATGTCCGGAATATTTTTAAATCAAACAGTGAGTTGCCGGTGTCAGTTAATGGTTAATTAAAATTAATATAATTCAAAACCGTAAACTTGCTTCGGTCCTAGTAAGCCAGTGATTGTGATGTAGGATGGCAGGTTCTATTCTTCCGCCACGGAATCCAAGCCATGGCACGATCACAGTGGATTCGAATATTCAAAGCTAAGCTATGCTAGAGGTAAAGGTCAGGTTAAATTTTTGTAGGATGCATTCCCCAGTCGTGATTTACAGTTTGTGATAATTCTCGAGCACCACATCTCAAGTGCTATCATCTTGGAAATACTGGTTTTGTATCCGATTTCTGCATCAAAATCGCGTTTTTAACTAGTATACTGACAAATACAACATTAACACAAACGATACTCTATGACCGTAGCTATTGCAAAAGCTCCATATTTTTTTACTTAAATTTTTCAACTTCTGAATTTATTACTGAAAAACAACAAAGATAATGAACAACGATAAACAGAAGGAATTTTTTGTTGTAATTTTCAAGTACGGTAAGGTTCAATGGACTTTATGGGGCCTATTTCAGCTTTGCGGTATACCAATTTCCTTGTACATAATTACAGATTTCAGCTTGGACTCCTTCCACAGTATAATTAACGCATATTTCGCAGTTCTTGTTCTGTTTTCTTTAAGTGTGGTAGAACTTATCCTGCTTTTAAACCAACGAACCCGCTAGATGAGCGGTTACGTTCGATCCTTGTATTGGGGAGGTCGCAGGTTCAAATCTCTTTCCGGCCATCATGATTTTGGTTTTCCATGGTTTCTCGAAATCACTCATGGTTCATTCAAAATGTCTTGACCGATTTCCTTCCCGTTTCTTGTCACCAGCCCTGTTTAATGACCTGGATGTCGACAAGGCTTGAAGCCGAAAAAAAAAAAAAAAAAAATTCATTCTTCAGCAACTTCTATTTGTACTGTACGACCCATTTGTTTATGTTTCAATATATTCATTGCTTTTTCTCTTTAAAACTTTGCAACTACGTTATTTGTAACATGTGAGCAGGGCCGGCGCTAGGAGTTTCGGGCCCGGGGTAAAACGGCCGACCTTTTTCTTTTTTTTTTTAGCTCTACAAACTGGCTGGGCGACAATAGGCGGATCCTTGGATTCATGGCCTGAGGGCCCCTACAGTCGGCGATCGAGGCCCCCCATCAGCCGGCGAGCCCGGGTACTTTTGACCTGCTTACCCCCCCCCCCCCCCCATAACGCCGGCCCTGTATGTGAGTCACTAAGATTATTATTCTTGCATTTACGTTTAGGTTTGCAACAAATTGTTTCTTTCACCTGAATCTTGCCTACCGGAGGAACAATCGTAATCTTCAAACGTATCACCACTTCACTTCTATTTGTTCCATGCTTGGAATCCTGACCGATTCGGGTTGTTACTTCCATGTAAGGAAATAAAATATGAAAAGCAGTAAATTTCTTCAATTAAAATTTTAGTACGGTTGTTAAGTAATAATTAAGCTGAAGAAATAAAATCATTTAAAATATGTCAGATGAGTTTAGAAAAGTTCAGAACCTGTGTTTCTAAATTGATGTTGCCTTATTTGGAAGACACAATAAGTATACTAATATGCACCTTGATGTAACCGACAAATGGTAACAGTGATCAGTATCCGGTAAATTTATCAGAAATTGGAAAGTTTTAAAACAAACTCGGTTGCCAGTCGGATGCAAAGGTGTTACCAGATACTCTACCGTACACTGGGGAGTCAGTCTAATCCTATTTGAGCATGTAGTCTTGCGGTTTAGTTTGAGACTTGTTGGCGAAATATACACCGTGAGAGTAATGAATGCCGAATTACTTTTTTTTATTAAAAATTCTTAACTTTGGGAAAGATATACCGTTGGAATATGAAAGGCCTTCCGATTTTAAAGGAATGCCCATAAAAAATATGGCGTATTACATTACTGCGAGAAGACCGCGAAATGTAGTCCGGCTGAGTAAGTGACAGATTTCAAGTCCGCCTCCGTCGTAGCGTTCGCTTATCCGGTAATCCTACCGTTAAAGTCGGCATACATTTCAACGTCGAATGCAGACCTCGAAGCATTCAGCCAGTTTAAAGCGGAGCCACCTCTTTAAGAGATGCTATTAAAAGAACAATTAAGATTTATTCGCGATGTGTGCAAGACGTGTACGGTGTACGTTGCCGTATAGTCGGTTGGCCGCTTACTTTCACAGGCCTTCCGAAGCTTAGACTCCTCTGGTGAATTCCTAGATGTGTTGAGCGCTTCAGCAACGTTACGCCACCTCGACGCTAGCGATAATCAGAGTGATCAGTAACAGTCGGTCTCTCCATCTAATCGTGACACCTGCAAACTCTGCTCATCATTGCAATCTCATTCGACTGGAATCTACAGCGTTAGACAGCCATTTAAACATTGATAAGGCCTACCCAACACCGTCGAGCATTGCTACTGAACCTCTGCCGTGTTATGTAGATAAGTTTCCATTGTAAGCGATTTGTAAATTTGAACTGATGTGATTTACATACGTAAACCCTGGCGGTTTGTAGTGGAGGTTGTTTTTTTCCTTTCCATCTACTTTAGGTACTCTGTCCTTTTTGTAAGGATCTCGTGCACCTCTGGCCGAGTTTACGTTGGAGTGACGAAGCGCACATTAGAAGACAGGTTGCGAGAACTCATCCGTTACTGCAAATCAAACAACACGGAGAAATCAATCATTGCACGGCATGCTGCCGCAACGACTCATGCCACTGACTTTGAAAATACCAGACTGCTTTGATGAGTGGTGCCTGATATCAGTGGAACAAGCCACATCCCCATTCCCCACCATGCCAGCGAAGCACGTGACGGATCGGACATCCTGATTGACAGGCTGCCTGAACCTCCTAGGCGGAAAACTGGTGTGTCAGAGCATGCAGAACCCATTAAACAAAAAATAAATAAATAAAGGAAGAAACATGACGGCCGGTACGTTGGATTTCGCACAATGACGCGGCGTCACCTGAATAGCCAAGAGACCTCTGACTCCAGCCGCACAAGCCTGCGATTACATACGTTAACGGGCGTTCATTAATTACGTGAAAATGTTTTTCCTAAATTTGTACCTTCCCCTTCCTACTTGCTAAGATCTTACATGAGATTTACCTCATAATCTTGAAGAGTTTTGACGTGAGATTTTTATCGACTCTCCCTCCCCTTAATTGAGATTTGGTCGGACCCCTCCCTCCCTATTGTTAGATCACGTAATAAATCGGCGCCCTCTTAGTTGTTTCTATTGTTCCATACCGCCATTGCTACCTTCGACCGGCCTCACAGCTCAGCTTTTGTACTGAGGACACTTTGATAAACCGAGTTGAATAGTTTTCTGGACTAGAACTTGCTGTTTAAACATTGGTAACTGTAAACGCTGAATCGCTGTATAAATTTTATGACAAATAGTTTTGAAATGACTCATTTGATCAAATGCTGCGTGAAGTCTGCTGGAATATCCATCGTATCCTGCGTGTAGTACGAGTATGGCGGCATGGTAACCACAACCTCCTCAGTCAGTTTCGACTGTCTTCCCAACTCTGTTTCGGCTTGTTCCTGGAAAACTGGGTACGTTATAACAGGCCGATATGGTAATGAACGCACATATTGGTCATCTCGTAAAATTGTAAACATTTAATAGAAGGGTGACTGTATTCATAACGCCAGAGTTGGAGTCACACTTTTTCAAGGACGTAGTATTGTTACCATCGGAACCACCTCCATTAATTCAACTATCTCTCTTCCTGTTCTTCTTCTGCAAAAGCTTAGCAGAGGATCTGTTTAATTTTTATTCTTGTTTATTTTTCGCTGTCATCGGTCTTTTGACTGGTTTGATAGAATCCTCCATCCCTTTCTACCTTGTGGTAACTTCTTCATATCTACATATCCCTTAAAACCTACGTTCTCAATTATCTGCTTCATATATTCTAATCTCTGTCTTCCTCTACAGTTCTTACCTTCGACTGTTCCCTCCACTAACAAATTAACCAATCCAGCATGTCTCAAAATACGACCTACTAACCTGTCTCATCTTTCTGTAAATTTCTACCACAAACTTCTTTCCTCATCCAGCATTTCAAAAACTCGTTCATTTCGTACTTTGTCTGTCCACTTAATTTTCAACAATCGTCTTGTCCTATCCCAGATTGGAAGCCACTTAACTTTTGGCCACAACCTGAAATATTGAGGACACGGGTTCGATACCTGAGGCAAGGAGCGGCTCTCGCCAAAGGATTTTGGATGGAAAGTAGGCAGGCAAACTCACGCTAGAAATGACAAAGCCAATTCCAGAACATTGGAGTTTAATAACTTCAAACTAGTCTACAGACAGTTTGAAATAGGTTGTTAGGAAATTCTAGGTGCGGGAGAGAAAGTTACTGCTTCCCCAAGTCAGATCCGCTGGTCAACTACGGCAGCATTAATACGCAGCAGTACAGCGATGCAAACTGTACAGCACTACGTAGCAACTTCGATGGTACTGGCCACTCCCTGTGGTCTCCGTGATCCTTTATACTAGGTCAAAACAGTTAACCTTGTGTCACTTGGCTGAATCTTATTTAACCATGAACAGCAGCACGCCTGCTCCACCAGTGTGGTTGTAAACAAAACCAATGGGTGACACAAACTCTTATTTACATGATACTCCTTTTCCATCTGACCCCGACGGTAGCGCGCCTTCCTATAAGGTCTATTTATCCCCAACAGACCATGCTCTCCATCTGACCCTATCTGCAGCGCGCCTTCCTATACGGTCTATTGATTCCAAATGACCGTTGCACCCCAACGCGTCTGCCCGCTTGGCTGTCCAACACGTGTGACCAACACAGCGTAGGCAATACACAGGCTACAGCTAAATATCTTTTAACAATTATATTTTACTTTAATATTGAGTATATTACAGTCTGTAGCACCACATTTGAAATTCTTCAAATTTCTTTCTTTCTGGTAGTCCATGTTTCGCTACCATAAACTGCTGTGATCCACACATTGAGTTTAAAAAAATTAATTCTAATTCCTAGATCAATATTTGAAACTAAAAGATTTCTTTTTTGATGAAGGCTCTTTTTGCTAGTGCTTTTCTGCTTTTAACATCATTCCTGCTTCGGTCATCGGTTGTAATTTTGCTTCCCAAGCAGCAGAATTCACGTACTTCTCTTATTACATCCAATCCTATTTTTGTATTTCATCTACTGTGATTGGTATCATTTCCGCTACATTTCATCACTTTTATATTCTTTTGATTTATATTCAGTCCAAAATCGTCCTTCAGTATTTTGTTCATGCCATTCAGTAACTTCTCAATATCGCCGCCCTGTTCCGCTAACAAGATAATGTAATCAGAAATCGTAGCGTACTGATTTTTTTCTCCGTGAACACTTATGCCACATGAAACTTTTTCTTTTACTTTCTTTATTGCTTCTTCTACATACAAGTTTAATATTAACGGGGATAGATTACAACCTTGCCTCACACCCTTTTTATTTGATGCATGTCTTTCATGGTTCTCTAATTTTATTATAGCCACTTGATTCTTATATAGCTTATACAGTATTCTTCTATCTCGATATTTTAGACCTGACTTCTTTAAAATTTGGAACATCTTGTCCCACCTAACAATATCAAAAGCTTTTTCTAAATCAACAAATGCCATAAAAGTATCTTTGCTTTTCTTGATCCGCCCTTAAAGTATTAATCTTAAAGCCAGAATTGCATCCCTTGAACCGCGATTTTTCCCAAACCCAAATTGATCTTTACCTACTATGTCTTCTACTACCCTTTCCATTATTCTGTATATTATTCTGGTCAGTAATTTTTAAACATGATGTTAGACTAATGGTGGGATAGTTCTTACATTTGTCCGCTTAAGCTTTCTTTGGAAGTGTGAAGATGATATTTTTATTAAAGTCGGTTGGAATTACCCATGTTTCATAACTTTTTGATATCAGCTTGAATAACCTTTCGACTCCTTCTCCTCCTAGGGATTTCAGAGGTTCTGCAGGGATCTCATCAATCCCAACTGCCTTATTTGCTTTCAAGTCATTCAGAGCTCTATTAAATTCTGTCCTCAAAACAGGATCTCCTAAGTCATCAATGTCGACATCGCCTTCCTTACGCTATTGTTCAAGTCGTCCCCATCATACAATTTCTCAATGTATTCCTTCCATCGGTTAGCTCTATCGTCTAAGCTTAAAAGAGGTTTCCCATCGGCAGCTTTAATGTATACACCAGTTTTCTTCATTTCTCCAAAATTCTATTTGATCTTCCTATATGCAACATCTGCTTTATTTATGACCATTTATTTTCTACGTATTCACAATTTCCTTCTAGCCATTTTTTTTTTTTTTTGCATTTCTGTTTATTTGATTTCTGAATTGCCTGTACTGCTCTCTTCCTGCCTTATCTTGAGCATTTATTTGCCTTCTCCTCTGATCCATCAGCTCCAAAATTTCTTCTTTGATCCAAGGATGTCAGGCGGCTTATCCCTAAAGCAAATTTCTTTTTACCAGCTTTCATTATTTCGGTCTTTAGTGTATTCCATTCGTCCTCGGTTGAGCTCCTTTCAGAGTTACTTCTTAGACACAAGTCTATCATTTCTGCAAATTTTTCTCCTGTGCTAGAGTGTTTCAGTTTATTCATTTCCAGTTTGTTCTGCTAACATTGCTTCCTTATTCGCTTGAATTTCAGCCTGCACTTCATTACTATCAAATTATGGTCAGAGTCTATGTCGGCTCCTGGGTACGCATTACAGTTTAGAACTGAATCTCTGTTTGACCATGATATAATCTAGCTGAAATCTCCCTGTATCCCCTGGACGTTTTCAGGTGTATATCTTTCTTGCATGGTTTTTAAACAGTGTGTTTGCCACAACTAGCTTTTACCTTTCACAAAATTCTGACAACCTGCTTGCTCGCTCATTTCTTTCTCCTAGACCAAAACTTCCTACAGTATTCCCCTCTATTGCTTCTCGCCACTATTGCGTTCCAATCACCCATAATTATTAGATTTTCTTCCCCCTTCACATATTGGAGTAATTCTTCAATTTCAGCGTATATTTTCTTCATTTCTTCTTCATACCCCTGTGACGTTGACATATACAACTGTACCCACGTGGGCTTAGTTTCTAACCTCATCAAAATAATCCTGTCACTAAACTGTTCATAATAACTCACACGTTTCCATACTCTTTTATTCATCAAAAATCCTACAGCAGTGACTCCATTGACAGCTTGTGTGCTAATTATCCTGTGTTCTCACACAAGAAATCCTGTGCGTTCTTCCATTTAATCTCACTAATCCCAACAAAATTTAATTTAAGTCGCTCCATCTCCCTTTTTAAGTTTTCTAATCTACCTGCCCCATTCAGACTTCTAACATTCCACGCTCCGACTCGTAGAATGTTTCTATCCATTCTGATGACTCCTCCCTGAGTAGTTCCCACCGGGAGATCCGATTGGAGGACTATTTTACCTCCGGAATATTTTACCCAGGAAGAAGCCAACATGATATAAGTAATTTGAGAGGATTATATGTCCTCGGGATACCCTTTGGGTCTTTAATGTAGTGGTTTCCCGTTGCCTTCTGCATCCCCATGCCGTTGATCATTTCTGATTCATCCGCCTTTAGGGGCCGGTTGCTACCGCAAGGCCAAGAGGGTGCTCTGGACCACTCCCCGCTCTTCCGCCCTCCTTTCGGAGGCCGTTGGCAAGCAGTGGGTGACTCTTGTACCGGGAATCTTTCAGTCGTCAGAGCCTCGTCCGTACAAACAGTGTGCACCACGTGAAGGAGAGGTTGACATTTGGTTGGAAGAGGCTAATATAGTCTGTCCCAAACCCTTACACCCCTTGTTTCATTAAAAGGATAAATTATTAAAGGAATCCAAATAGTTACACTAGTTCTTCCTGATCCCCTTTATTAGCAAGACTATAACTTACAATGTTGAAACAGTAATTTGAAATACATCTAGAAAAACGTACAAATTCGAATAAAATATTTTATAATACACGATTATTTGCTTATTAATTTTTTTTTCTATACGAGATCCTTTATTTTTTAGTGTATCGCTGTGAGATAGGCCTCCGTATTTCCTTCCACGACCTTGGCACATCACTGGGCTGGACGGTGTCAGGCCCATGCTCTCTCGCTACCGGCAGCTGGGTGGCCAGGCGTACAGCTTCCAGTCCCACTGGTCACGTAGATTTAATCTACGGTCGTCCAGTGCGCTTACTAAGCATATTAGGTCCAGGCAGGACTTTCAACGTTCTGTATACGGCAATTCAGATTTCCGACCACTATGGTAAAACGAAACAGACGATTACTTTTGTTGGTCATGAAAACATTAATATTAAGGTCCAAACGTGTTAAAAATATAAAAAAGAACCAAGGAAATACTAAAATTTATTATTTATTACTGGACCCAATGGCTAAACAAGCTGCAAAGCAGAAAGCAAATCGAAAAATATTTAAACTAAAAGAAGTGGCCCGCAAACTGCAAAAATTGCACCCAACATTGCGATTAACTGTTTTATACGAGACAAAACTCTAAATTTCGTTTCTTTCTTTAATTTTACTTTTTTCGCTTAATACAGTTAACTCTATAATTAGAGTTAAACTGAGATATTCAAGACGGTGTTCATAATTTATGAACCTATCTTGTTATTACGGGGTGCACATTTCGTTTTTGCTGTCATCGATCTCTCGACCGCCTTGATGCAATCCTCCATCCCATCATCTCAACATACCCCTTACAACCCACGTCCCAAATTATCCGATTCATGTATTCTAATCTCTGTTCTTCTACAATTCTTTCCTTCGAATGTTCCCCCCACTAACAAATTAACGAATCCCACATCCCTGTCTCTATTTTCTGTTAGACTCTTCCAGAAACTTATTTTCTCAACCATGATTTAAAAATACACTCATTTCGTACTTTATCTGCCCATTTAATTTTCAGCATCCTTCTATAGCATTTCATTTCAAATGCTTCAATTTTTCTTATGGTACTCCTTAAAGTCCATAAAGCGCTGTGCTTCACACATAGGGTTTTATAAAGTTCTTTCTGAGTCCTAGATCTATATTTGAAACTAAAAGATTTCTCTTTTTCATAAAGCTCTCTTTGCTATTGTTATTCTGCTTTTAACATCTTTCCTACATCTGCAATCAGTTGTAATTTTACTTCTTAAGATGCAGAATTCATTTACTTCCCTGCAGCATCAGGTCCTGTTTTTTGTATTTATTGTTATGGATATCATTTCTGCTACATTTCATCACTTTTGTCTTTCTTCGGTTTGTATTTAGTCCAAAATCTTCCTTCAGTATTTTCTTCATCCATTCAATAACTTCTTATCCCAGTCTACCCCAAAACGATCAATTCAATACACTAAAACAAAAGGAAATATTAATTTACAATGTAACAATAATACTTCTTTTTTAAAAAACTATCATCATCTAGTATCGATTAATAGGAATATTCAGAAGAGGAGAGGCAAAAACAGAACTTATCAACAGTTCAACACCAAAACTTGAAATAACTAAAGTAAGATTATATATAATTATTACGAACAGTATTTGATTTGAGAGACGGTACACAGAAAAGTCTATTAAATCTTCACCTTAGAAGTGTCTTGAGATTATGTTGGCGTTTAATGAAGCATCTAACGTTACTCTTTTCCTACTTAGAAAAGTGATGTGAGTGATGGCCTCTGTTTGAGTAGACGAGAATTCTTCCTCCCATACTTTGTTGTCGCTATCGTAGGTTATACGTCGCATCGAACTTGTGGGTAGTTCCGGTAGCTTTGGAGTATGGAGACAGAGATTGTGATTTCTTAGGACACCCATTTCCAGGTCGTTTAATGAGCAGCGAGTTTGGGGTGCCCTGCCTCAGTGCTCTTAATTAGGTAACTCAACGAGACTGATTACTGGAGTCTAATGTAAAACAGCGCGAGAAATTCAATACATCTGCTACTATGTTTTACCCTTCAGAAAGAACGTCGCTACACTGTATTTTCGGTACAGTTTATTTTTGTGAATAACGATGGAATATATTCACAAATTATGGAAACCGTCCTGATTATCTGCGTAGGACTCTGATGATGGTGTTAATGTGTTTTAAGAGAGAAAAAGAAAAATAAAGAAAATAATCGAAATTTAGAGTTTTGTATGGTGCAGAACAGTTAACAGCAATGTTGGTTACAATTTATGCAGTTTGGGAGCTAATTTTGTAGCTTGATACATAATATTTTTACAACATGTATTTTTTATTTGATTTTCGTCTTGCAGCTAGTTTAGCCTTGGGTCCAATTAGAACTAATAAAGTTTGTTTTTGTTTTTTTTTTTTAATTTTTAACGTGCTTGGACATTAGTAGTAATATAAAGTAAGCGACAGTTCCAGTTTGCCATGTGACCCTGGGGAAGGGTTTTGCTATTTTCCTATAAAGCTGAACATCAGGAATGTTCTTTCAGACCCACCCAGCCTGCCGGTACAGATACGGGTGCATGTTGTTGTGACATCACATCCAGTGTTGCACCGCAGTCGTGGAAGGAAATACGGACGTCTACCTCCTACAATCCCACTCTTCCAGCTTGACGGCTTATTACAGCAGCGACTTTAACTCTATTCTAAATTACGTATCTCGATTTGCGGATTGCTATGGTTCACAATAGTCTATTTTCAAATAGGTTCAATATAAGAGCTAGGCGTAAGCGATCGTCGTCCTGCGGTCGGGGCAATGAAATGCTTGTTAAAAGTAAGTACGAATAACCTCCGTGCCCCGCCGTGCGTGAGCCAGACTGAAAGTTAGTCTCTCCCTGTCGAAAGTGTGTGATGGTCGGGTGTGATCCGTTCTGGTTGTGGCGTCCGGGTGTGCGAGCGGCGGCTTCCCCGGAGAAATCGGGCCGGATGGGAGAGCTGACACACAAACCGCGCCCGGCCGGAGATCCAGGGAGGAGTCGGCAGCGCAGTGACTAGCGAGATGGCGTACACGCAGAAACAGTGGAGGCCTTCATCAAAGACTACTCACACTGTTGTTGAAAAGAAACTTTCGTGTCTTAAAAGTAAACAAATCTGGGACTATGACCTATGCTTTCAGTGGTAAACACAAAACAGTATTCGTACTCGAGTAAGTAAACTCCATTTCAGTGGAAGTCCAGAATCATTAAATTAAAACAGTAAGGTTTCCCTGGTTAAAACTGAAATGTAAGAGTCAGGGGCGTAGCTACCATAGGGCTAGACGGTGCAGTGCACCGGGGCCCCCACGCTCAGGGGGCCCCTGTGCGCAGATGGGGGGGGGCCCAAACGCAGCCTAGGGGACCCCCAAGCGCGCCTGAGAGGGCCTTCAGGGGAAATGGGCGACTTTATTTTTTTTAGTTCTGAGGGCCTTGTGAACCTAGATACGTTACTGCTTAGGGGATTCCTCCAGAAAAAGAAAAGGTTGGCCTGAGGGCTCAAAAGAATTTTTTTTTACACCGGGGCCCTTGTTGACCTAGCTACGCCACTGGTAAGAGTCAACCAGGATTGCGAAGAATAATAGGAAAATATAATCGTGGTAACAAATAATTATTTACACTTACCAAATTTGCTTGGAATCTATTGTAAACACATCTCAAAGTCTGAACTACGAGCTTAAAAGGATGTAATTTAGCATAGCACGATGTTCTGTAAAATATCTCCAGAAGAAATGTAATCAGTTTTATACAAGTCCAGAACTGTGAAGAGAATCGGCAGCTCTAACAGTAATAGAAAGGATTAGAGAAGCGCAAGGTAACTGGTTTAATCAGATCGTTAGGGGTTATCATTCCGCAATGGGAGGGGGGAATCAGAGGACCAGTTTCTCCATTCGCGTAGCAATGAGCAAACTTAAACTGGAAATAGATCCTGAAGATATTATGAGGAAACTAACAAAGCCAAACATGTGTAAAAGGGACGATGTAGATAATATTACTACAGATGTATTAAAGGCAGGGTTGTGGCATTATACCTACCTTGAAATGTTATTTAAATTGAATCTTGGGACTTGTTGCTGACCAGAGGACTGGAAAAGTTCGACAGTAGTACCAGGAGGGGAGACAAATGGGACTGAAAATCGCAGGCGGATTAATTTGGCATCTGTGGAAGATAATTTGATAGAGAGATTGGTGTACAACGACATTACGAACATCTTTGAAGAAAGAAACTTATTTGCAGTTCGGCAAAGGATATTCATATGAATTTCACTGGGCTGTTTGCGAGATATTTCGGATATTATGAATGAACAATGGGTACTAAGTTGAAAGCGTAGCAGTAGATATCTGTAAGGCGTTTGACAGAGTGGACTATAAAATCGTGGTAAACAAGAAAAAATCCAGAGGAGCCTTTGGGAGGGATGCGGGTAAGTTAGGTTGGCTGACGACAATTCCAGAAACCATGCACTAGAGCGACCTCTCAGCTTCACTTGGGTAGAATGAAACATAAAAAGGAAAAGCGGTTAAGGCGTTTGCTCTCAAAATTCAGGGCCCCGGGTTTAAAACCCGGTGGGGCCAAGAATTTAAGAACTCTGTTTGGTCATAAGAGTTACGCCAGTGCGTATCGTGGTGTGGATTCCACATTGGACTGTAACGGAGCTTCACTTACGCATCCACCCTCGTCCTTTTTTTCTTACCGTTGTGCAATAAGAGTAACAGTGAATTTACCTAAGCAAAATAGTTTAGAAGTTTGATCTTGCATATAAAGTAAATGGCCTATTAACGGTCCAACTTATAGGACTACCATAGAATGTACACACTCATTAGCGCTACTTTAGAGGGTTGAACAAGATGTTCCAACCAATCATTTTCATTTTCTCGCGGCACACCAGTGCCCTTATCGCAAATTTGTAGCAAGTTTATGAGCTACCATGGCATTGGTAGCCAAAATGTGAACTAGCAAATATCCTGGAAATGGTCAGTCGATTGTGAGCTAACCATTTCGTTTGTTGATGACTGCGTGTTATTTAGACGAGAATGGCCCAGTCCTCCTTTCGCAACACATACAAACCGTTTGACACATAATCTCCAAACAAATTGAGAGGTATCATGACAACGTCTGGAAGTGAAAAAATACTGTTCTGGTCGTAATACTACTGAATTTAATTAATACCGTTTCTTGAAACAACTTTTAAAACACTTACGTTACATTCAGACAAGTTTGAAGTACTTTTGACATGCTATTTTAGCTTATCTACTAAGAGCATGAACCGGCGCCATATAAACCTTCTCCAATAGACGCAATAAACACACTGCCTCGCTCCCTGCCATGCCACTACGCAGGCGCCTTAACAGCACTATGCTAAACAGACCACAGTCTCTGGAAACCTAATAATAATACAAATCAAGTTACAAACATTAACACAATTATTCAGGTTACTTATAATAAATAAATGCAATATAATTCAATATTAATGATAATAGTAAATTAATAATAAAAACAATGATTGGGGGGGGGGGATTAGTGGTAATGTCAAGTTTCCTCGAATCACAATCCAACGCGGTACTTGATGAGCGGCAGAGACCCGTGTTGGTTGCTCTGCGAGTCCAACAGGTCCTGCATGTAGTCCTGCAACCCCCTTCACAACCCCACAAAAATCCTACATCGGAAAATCGGATCATTGTAAATACTACAAGTTGAACCGTTAATGGGCCCCAAGAGCGGTGGAAATCGGGTGGCGGTTACGGTGATGTGCGGTGGCGTGGCCTTGTGCTGGTCGCTCGAATCAGATGAGCCGCGAACTCCGCAAAGTTGATATGGCAAAGACTATTTTGTTGACGCGTGTGTACTTAAATAAATAATGTGATTCACTTGTGAAATCATCCCATTTTTCTTTGTTATTGAAAGATGTGGCAAAAAATAAATCAATACAGCAATATTATATGGAAATAGACAACGCATAGGCAAAATGTAGAATTTGTGATAAAAATATACTTTTTTCATATAACCGCAGATTTTCCCGACGAATCTGCTGATCTGGCCGCATGCCCGTGAAAACATCAAGCACACTTATTTTTATTTTAAATTTATTTTTAGTAAAATACTGAAATCTAAATAATTGTATATTTATTTTCCCAACATCGTCTCCGCTTCCACCAAACCTTCGCATCCGCAGAGGTCAAGCATTGAACCTCCGCATCTGCTTGCGGAAAGATGATCTCCGTTACAACCCTAATTCCACGTTAAACTGTAGGTCCAACCACCTTAGAGTCGGAACACGCAGCAAATGGAAACTCTGTCGCCAGATCTCGGAACCACACGTATTTATTCTTACTCTTACCAAGCATATGCTGCTGTACGAACTGCTCAACAAAAGCAAGAAGACATGGAAAGGTTAAGGCTAAATGTTCGTTAAGGTACGAGTGAAAAGATACATGAAATGAATTACTATCTGTATGGTGTCATTATTTTCCATATTCTCACGTCAGGTATAATATTGTTAGTCAGTTGTTCTTAAACTATTTCTTGATGTCGGCAGTATCCTACTTGAATTTTGTTACAGTTCATCTGAAGAAACGAAAAATCGTCCGTGCGAGTAAAAACAGAAGAGTTAGTAGCGGAACAATAACTACTGTATTAGCAGGGGCTTATCGGATGCACTTACTATACTGAGAACACCTAATAGTCGCTTCTTGATCAAGTGAAGAGTTCGTTAATTGGGACAGGTCACCCAATGTAAGTTCTTGAAAAAAATTGTTTTAAGAAAATGAGTCTGTACTTAAAGAAAAGATAAAGTTGATAAGATTCTAACAATAATAATAATAGGTATGGCATTACTGGCCGGGACACCCCGAAAGGTAGTTCGACCGCTGTTTTGATAGTTCCAATTTGCAGCTTGTGTCGTGGCTACCTTAACCCAACCCGGTAATCCTACAGGTTAAAGGGGACCTACAGTTTAACGTGGAATCACAACCACTAATTCTAATTCAGAAAACATACTATGCAACAAAATTAGTTCACTGCTAGATAGAAATATTGATTCCTTCGCTACAAATGAAATTTAGGTGAAATGAGCATCACCGAAATGTTTATATTCGGATTGTAACGGAGGTCATTTTTGTGGCTGCAGATGCGGAGGTTCAGTGCTTGACCCCCCGCGGAAGCGGAGGTTTAATGGAAGCGGAAACATAAATTAATGCTTATTTAGATTTTAATATTTTATAAGAAATAAATTTAAAATAAAAATTTGTATATTTTTATCACAAGTTCTACATTTTGTGTATGCGTAGTTTATTTCCATATAATATTACCATATTGATTTATTTTTTGCCTCATCTTTCAACAACAAAGAAACTTGGGATGATTTCACAAGTGCATTATATTATTTACCTAAGCACGTTTCAACAAAAACTCTGCGGAGTTCGCGGCTCATCTAATTCGAGCGACCAGCACAAGGCCACGCCACCGCTCATCACCGTAACTGCCATCCGCTTTTCCATCGCTCCTGCTGCCCATTCACCGTTCATCTTGTAGGACCTACGATGATCCGATTTTCCGGTGTAGGACTATTGTTAGGCTGTGAAGGGGGTTGCAGGATTTCATGCAGGACCTCTTGGATGTATTTGGACTCCCAGACCAATCAACGCCGGTCTCTGCCGTGCGACAAGCTACCGTGTTGGATCGTGATTAGCTGCCCATACACACACACATTTGCGCGCGAGTAAGCTCGCTGAAGATTTGCGCGCTGATATTCTCGCGACGAGCCTGTACTTGTCGAAGCCCATACACAGGAACATCAGTTTCACACATTTGTCGTTCAGCTGGCTCGCCGCGCTCAAATTGTTGTGTTTATGGTAGTGGTCTACGGATTTATCCGTCATGATTTCCTGGCTCGCGGCTCACTGGGAATTCCAAAACATCGCGAGCCAAGTGTAGTGAGGTTATGTTACAAGCGATGTGACAATATTGAAATGAAACAGGTTTTTAAGTTCTGCACACAAAAAAAAGTATTTATTCGTGCAGCAGCTTATATTAGAACTGTAAAGAAGAAGAAGAAACTGACAGTATGACAAAAAAAAGTGGTTGCAGGAATATTATAAACAAGACCATATACTGCTACTTGTACTATTTGAAAAGTATTTTCTTCGATTTCTTCAGTATTACATAAATGCACGGATACATCTTCCTATACATTTCCTCAATATCCTTCATCTTCCCCTTCATAATTTGGGCTTTCTATATTGCTCATACTGTCCATTGGTTCGTGTTGATATCTCATAAACAGTAGTAAGTCGTAGTAATAGCGTAAATTAGTTTTGTAGATTTAGTCTTCGCCTATTACACTTCTTGTTCAATTTTCATTTATATATATATATATATACATATTTCCTTCGAAATGTACTCCACAAAGAGTGGATTTTCTTTTTTATTAATACACTGTCAACTTTTATATTATATTTTCCACTAACCTCTATCAATGTACTATATCCTATTTTTTTTTTTAAATTTCTGTTCGCGCCCTCTTTTTGGTTTCACCTTCCAAATGCAGTATGTTGCTGATATGTCGCAATGAAATCAGCTACAAATTCTCTGCTCATCTTAGTTAACTTGTTAGTCTTATCTGCCGCGAGTAAATTGCTAAGTGAGATATCTGGGTTACCGTCGCGCATGCTCGCCACGTTCAAATCTGTAACGATTGTTATTGGTTTGTGATGCGGCTCGTTGTTAGACAATTAACACACACATTTTATCGTCTATATGGATCGCCACGGAATTGCTGGCGCACAAATGTGTGTGTGTATGCCTAGCTATTGGAGGGAACATCCTACAAGTGTGCGTAAGGACATTGGTGAGCCGCGAGAAAGTGAAAATAACTGGATAGAACATCTTGTTGGACCCTTTGTAGTAGCGTTAATGAGCTAGTACTACGGGGAGGTCCTATAAGTTTCATCGCGAATAGGCCGATTTACTTCACATACATGTTCAAACATGTAAATTCATCGTTTAGGTAACAGCACCATTCAATACACTGTTACTCTTATTGGAGAACCATAAGAAAAAATCAACGATAATGCAGTTTAATAAGCGACGAATGACCTTATTTTGTACGATACAAAAAAATAATAATAAGGTATACAACACATATATTGCTATATAACAAAACCTCCATTATACCTCTGCCTTGAAAGTTGTGGAGGCGGAAATGGAAGCAGGATTTCATGAAGAAGTTCCGCACTTGTGATTTCGGAGCTCCGTTGCAACACTAGTTTACAGATCCATAACAACTTGCTCACACCACTTGGAAAAAACCGACTTAGCATGGGTGGATACGGACTAATTCACGCACATGCAGTATGGTTTACAGCGGCAGATTGATTCGCGTTCGATCTGAAATGAGTAACAATAAACTAGGAATCACATGGCCAACTCAAACAATATGTGTGATTCTAAATTGGCGCGAATATAGTCAATTTGAAATATACTATAAAATCAATCGTCATCATAATATAAGAGATCATAAAAATACGAAGCTATTTCGTTAAAATGTAAATGGATGATCTAAAATAGCCCACAGACAAATAACAATTGGTCGTTGGTGGCTTTGCTGAACTATTTCAGAGAATCGCGTAATTTAAGCGGAAAATCATGAAATTAGCTTCCAAGGTGACTCCCTTAACTATTATGAAGAAACGCGGTAGTACTACGTACATCTCCGGCCTCGCATTCTGGAGGACGCATATTCTAATCCCCGTCGGGGTATCCAGATTTGGGTTTTCCATGGTTTACCCCAAATCACTCTAGGTGAATGCCAGGATGCTTCCTTCAAAGGGGCATGGCCGAACTCCTTCCCGTTCTTTTCCCGCCTCTAATGACCTCGACGAGGCATAAAGCCATAAGAGAAAAAAAAAAAAAAAAAAAAACTGCGTATATCAGATTTTTGTTCTTAGTATTAAACTAATAAAGCTATTGACATGCTTCTTTCATGAGAAATACCAGGAAAATTTTAGAATCGTACTACTAACTTAAGAAATGCGGTTTATACCGGAATCCTTAAGATATTTGTTTTAACTAATGTACAAGGTACTACTGGAAATAAACCTGTCTCGCCACAACTTGACTTCATCTAGTAAAATAAAAAATACAAGTAAACGAAGTTTCTGACAACAGCTGGTATAAGTATAAATTGGCAGTCATGAAATTTAGTATTAATAGCGTAATTACTTCAGTGTCCGCTATAATTACCATTAGCTGTATTTAACTTTAGTGATAAATTATGAACTTTGTCCGCTCTATTTCAATAAATTTATTACTATTATCCATCTCTACAAGATATTGTTCTTTTTTATTACAGGTGTTTCGTCTTACAACTAAACAAAAGCTATTTATAGCAAACGCGTTTCATCTTTATTTAAGACATCTTCAGTGAATCAATACGTGCTTCTGTAGTTCCACACCAGTTAAATATCTCAGGGTAGTGATAGTTTTAGATGTTTAGCTGGTGTGGAACTACGAACTTGCACGTATTGATTCATAGTCTAAAACTGCCACTGAAGATGTTTTAAGTAAAGACAGAAATAGCTTTTGTTTAGTTGCTAGACCAATAACAAAAAAAATTATCATAGTAACTAAGGAACTTAGACCAAAAATACCAATATGCTATAAGATATTCCTAACTTCCGATTTAATTTTTCGGATCTTTATTAAGATATAGAAAAAGTTCTAGAAGAAGAAAATAATGCTGTAGAGAATTCACTAAGTGACGAGCATGAAGGAAATTTTCTGAAAAACTTTCATTGTAATTGGAGTTGGCGTGATTACGAAGATTTTTCAGAGACAAACAAGTTTATAGACAGGTCATAAACACACAGACTGAAATACATCAGGCGGAAAATGAGCAGAACAGTTTCACAATGTCTAGAAACTTGAAAATAGTGCAAAATTTCGAAATTTTGTAATAATACAATACGTACTCCGTACAGTCGTGATACCCAGTCCGACCATCTAGATTTCGTTCCTTAATGATTTCCGGAAGTCGCTTCAAGCGAATAACGACATGACTCCTTCAAAACGCCATGGCTGATTTCCCTCTCATTCCTTAACCCCCATATCCTCCCCTGGCTCTTACGACCTCGACAAACCAAAAATACATTTTTTTTTAAAAGCGACTAATAGCCCATCGGATTATGGTTGTGTCCAAAAAGGTATAGAGTAAGTATAGTCTATCGTATTGTTTTCATTTATATTTTCAGAAATGGCTTTGTAATATTCAAGTCTACTATTGACGTATATAATTTCTTTTCCTCATAGTAACCTAGACTACATTTGTGCTTACTTTAGATGTAAACGATATATTTTACGACTTACTAACAAAAATTCAATCACTGCAAGAGTTCCTGCCTCAGTTTGACACCCGCTCTTCCCCTTAGTATTAATTTTCCTTACCTTCATTTTGCTTTTATATATGTTCATTTCGCAATTTCCAAGACAGTTTCCGTACCATCCAGAAATTACGACTCTTAACCGGAGAAGTAAAGCCAAATGCTTAGAGTGTTGATTTTAAATTTAGGAACAAGGCTGAAGGAGGGCAGTTATTTATTTGTGGAGGAGAGGGGTTTCACAGGTGACCACGACAATTCGTAGAGTGGAAGTGTGCAAGTATTTGCTTCTGTATTCGTTAATACTAAAGCTAATAGTCGACAACATTGCCTCACTGCTACTCATCTAATCTCCTTCACAGAAGCAACCGATTTGAATTCGCTTTTAAAACGTATTATGACAATTTTATTTACTATAAATGAAAATCTTATCTTGGTCCTGTGTTCCGAGAGAAGCAGATTCTCGGCGATCCGGATTTTTTTGCTATTGTAGAACTGGTTCTCTCTGTGTGTATGCATGTCATAAAGGGAAGGGGAATATGCGGATGAAAGTTCAAGAACATACTGAAGTAATTAGAGGTTAGATTAAATCATTCAACCCCTCGAATGCAGTAATAATATTTACTAGAATAGAACAGATATTAAAGCTGCACTTTATTGTTACTTACATACGAAGGACTGCATTCATAAATAATGAAATTTACGGTCTTGTGCAAATGTTGGAACTAGTTGTCGAAGAAAGTTTCTATATAAATACTGAATTCCTTTTGCCAATTGCACTACAAAGGGATGATATAACATTTTACAATTGATGTCGTGGTATATGATGAAATAATGTCGGTAAAACCTCCGCTACGGTTTCGTGTCCGGCAGGGTATTTTCCACGAGATTGGTAGTCGTTTGGCCTCTGCGGTAAACAGTCGTGGAACTGTTAGTCCAATTGGTCGTGGTAGTATTTTGAGCGATGGATGGAAGGCGTCGTTAGGCAACGTTGATGGCGCAAGATCCGGCCACCCGGACGTGCTTGTTGTCACTCCTAGGTGCTGTGATGCCTTAACATATAAACATCTCCAAACGGTAAACGGTAAACGAAATACAGGTAAAGGGCTAGTGTCTTACTGGGGAAAAAAAGAAAAAAAAAACACCACTTGAAGGTGCTGGCAAAATACTTCAGAGTTTGCGGGCAGATTTGATCTCAGCAGGTAGGCCTTTCTTTCTGATGAGGGTATGGTGTAATATTGGTAAAGTGTCTGGATTGTTGGATAGTGGGGGAGTACAACTCTTGTTCGTCCCAACGTCTGTGTGAAGAATTATAGGAGGGAAACTGTGCTGTTGCGGAGGATAACAGACCGTGACTGCTGCTGACGATAAGATGGAACTCACTCATATCAATCGCAAAGAACTTCTGCAACAACTTAAAATACAAGAATAAAACTAGTCCCAAGATAACTAAAAACATTTAGAGGCTGCACGTAATTGCGTTCCATTTCTTACAGTATGTGACATTATTACTCTCCCCGCAATAATTTTTATTATTAATTTACTACTGTAATAATAATAATATTTAAATTAATTACGATTGAGTGCACGCTCCGGTGCAATTTCCCTACGCACCCATCTTCCCTCTTTCCTGCCCCCACCTTCATTTGCCATATGAAAATTTTAGCTTTAAATTATTCATCATTTCTCTCGGTAACTTATTCCAATCCCCGACACTCTTACCCAAAAAAAGAGAATTTTCCTACACCCTTGTGCCTGAAATCGAGTGCTAGCTTGTGGTCATGATCATCTTTTCTCTTCCATGCATTTTTTTAAAATTCCTAATTCTCACAAATATTCGGCTTGTTCATTCCCATGACCCTCTTCACCTTCCTCCTGTCTTCCAATGAATCCCATTCCAGCTCTTTTATCATATCTGTTACTGATTGCATTTCCTTTACTTCTCTCGTATATCCCCTCATCACTCTCACCAACAAGTGCAGACTTTTGAAACCTTTTCCTACTACTTGACCAATGTGTCCCGCCCAGTTAAGCTTATTATCAAATGTAATGCTAAGATAATTACATTTCAAATCTTCAACAAGCATTTCTTTCCCCCACCTTATAATCGTAATCAACCTTTAGTTTTTTATATGTATATCTAATAAGCTGACTCTTCTTTGCATTTATCTACGTCCCATGTTTACTAAACCAACTAGATATCCTGTTCAGCTCACCCTGCAGCTGTTTACAGTCCTCTACCGTTTTGATCTTTATATATATAGCATTATATCATCTGCAAACAATTTAATTTCTGGTAATGTTTTAGACAAATGAATGTAACTGTGTGCAGCACGAGTTGTTCTCGACAGTTTCCTGAAGCTTATGATCTTTGTTTGCGTGCTCGAGGCGGTAGCACGGCCCGGCTGACCCGTTATGATCGCGTCCGGGACCCAGCCCAGTTTTCACGGCGCCGCGGCCGCCCCGCAGTGAAAGAGACGAAAGCGCCTCCGGTGACACAGTTCAGACCAGCAGGATCTAATCCCTGACTCTTATAACCCAAATGTAGACATTATCCAACTGTAATTGAAGCTAAGAAAAACATTAAAAACAAAAGTAAAGAGAGAAGATTGGAACACGTTGGGAAGAAACATAGTTCAAGCCGACAAAATAATATTGAGCATAAGGAAAGAATCCGTTTGGAAACCTTAGATCAGAGAAACTACTGAAACTGATGCACAGAAATTTTCAGTATGTAGAAACAAGATAGCAGTCCATATATATCAGAAGTGAACATGAATTATACCCAACCCCCTCCCCCCCCCCAAAAAAAAAAGTTTGGCAGACTACTGTGTAAAAACGGAAATTATTGAAGGCACCTAAAAAGACCAAGTAAAATTCTGAGACGGTGAAAATAAAATGCTTTACTATGGTGGAGGAACTTCCTTAAAGCTCAGAAAAAAAGAGGACAGCGAGAAGCCTTATGGCATCGACAATTTCGACTGTAAAAAGAACAAGATTTTGATACTCAGACTACAGTTTCAAACATGACGGGTATAAATATGACGGATACATTTAAATTCAAACTGGACAGTAAAAGCAGAGATTTTGTCAGACTAGTTGAAGTTTTACGGAAGACTAAAGCGTTAAAAGATTTCTCATACTGATATCAAAAGGTTGTGAGCGCCAGCAATATTAGTAGATTTTATTTGCAATCGCATGTTCTCACTCGCGAAGGGAGATAAATATTAAAAATTACCGTATTGCCTATTTGACACCGTGTGTTTTAGGATTGCTGAGAAGGGAAACATGTGAAGATCAAACTGGGATTAGGAAAAACCACTATGTAAGAGAATTAATTCTGTTTCAAAGAAAACCAAACTTTTATTACATTTGTCGACTTCAGAAAATCTTTTGAAACATTTAAAAGATTATTGGAAATGCTGTGATCTGTCGCTACTTACAGTTCGTAAAATTGAGGAACCATTAGCCAAGAAGTGAAAGATTGATTTTCGAGACATACCAGGACTAGAAGAAACAATCTGTAGGTTGCGGATATTAGTGAAGAGATAGAAAAATTATTGCGTGGCAGGGTTGCAAAGCAATTATGATATCTTCAGCGAACTAATAAACTTAGCATTGGTATAGAACTCAGAACTTTATAAACTCTGGTTTTGAAAATGAATCATGGCCATTGCTATGTCACAAAGAAAGAAAATAAAAGTTTTCAAATTTTGTAAATTAGTGGACGGGTAACTAAACAAGTCTTGACTGGTGATGAAGAAAAGGAGTTTGCGGAAAAAATTTACACGAAGAACAGATAATATAAAAGGTAAAACTTTAATTAACACGCAGAACAGAAAGTGGAGTGTGTAAATTAAATAATTTAGGACATGAATTGAAGATGAATTTGGGGAGATGAATTTAGTTCATGGACAGGAAGAGATGAAGCCTTGTATCAAGCCACTCGAAGGAATGTTGATATATATATAAAAAAGTGTAGCATCTTTAGCTGTACTATGCAATCGCGTTATTAAATGTTATTGGGAGGTCAGAGATTGAATTGGGATTGGGTTTTTTCTGCTTGCTGTAGTTCTAGCTGTCTTATACTGAAAGCATTGAATTCTATTCTTTTAGTACGCTCGTGGTTTAAAAGTTTGTAATGTTGACTCGGTTCTTTCGTTTAAACTATTCACTTCCATGATAATATTTATGTTTCAGGTAAGATGCAGTGCACCTTCAGCTGGTATGCTGCCCTGTGTAACAGTTCATATGCAGGAGGTATGTGCTGTAAAATAGTTGTGTTCTCTAATTTCTGTTGAGCGATTGAGTGCTTGAACGGATCGGTAAGTTCAATTTTGGGGCATTTAGGAAAAGTAATGTAAAAAAGAAAATGAATTGTTGATTGTTGAAAGCAAGTGTTAAAGCAAAAGCAATTTGCCGAAAGCTGTAACAAAACGAACTCCGTACAATTTAATCCGCGTTTGGTTATCATCATAACATACGAGGTCTGTTAAAAAAACAGCGGGAAATGTAGTTTTTGAATATTCTAGTGCCTGAGACTATTGTAATACTGTGAATGGTATAATCACTTTGTACTGTATGATGTGCAATTTGTTACAGAAAGAATGGGCCGAGAATAACAGCACCATTAGAATTGTTCTGTCAGAGCTATAAACACATGGTTGTTCATCTGTTCATGATCCGCCCAAGTAGAACATAGTGGACAGCGCGCTGTGAAACTGTACGAAGATTTCGTTGCAAGTCATCGTCAGAGAATGACTTAATATCACCTAATGATGTGGTCTGGATGATTGGTCTGCCTGAAAGTGGATCTTCGTGTCCCGCCAGTAATGCATACATGGAGACCCCAGTGAGGGACAGCAGTGTATTATCACGTCAGGTGTGGCATTGTCTGCTTCGGAAATTCGGTTTCTTCTCTTTCGTAGAGGACTCCTTTTGCGTTGCATTCCATTGACGACGGATACTACGCGTGATTACGTGTGACTGAAGTCAGAAACGTTGTAATTTACAACACCTTCAGTTTTTCTACAGATTCCGGCTTTAAATTGGATTTGCGTGATGGTTACGTAAGCTAAGAACACCAATAACGGACTCGTTAAGAATTTATTTTACCATTCTCGAAGCCTCTGACCATACTATTTAATAACTGTGCATTCTAATTTAATGCCTTATCACCAATATAGCACTCGTACACTCCCATGACCCTCCTCACCCTCCTCTTGTCTTGCAATGAATCCCATTCCAGATCTTTTATCATATCTGTTACTGATTGCATTCTGCGGTAACAAATCTAGCAGCCCCTTTTTGCACCCTCTCCCATTCCTGTATTTGATACTCAAAATGAGGGTCCCATACTACACTACCATATTCAAGCAATGGCCTAACCAAAGTTTTGTAACCCAATTCCTTTACTTCTCTTGTACATCCCCTCATCACTCTCTCCAACAAGTGCAGAATTTTAAAACCGTTTCATACTACCTGACCAATGTGTTCTGCCCAGTTAAGCTTGTTATCAAATCTAATGCCAAGATATTTACATTTCAAGTCTTCAACAAGCAATTCTTGCCCTACCACAAATCATAATCAACCTTTAAATAACGCGGCAAATAGTGTAATAAAATCCTTCTGCACTGCCTGCCGTCTTTATATGAAGTACTTAGCAGGTTATGGATTATCTGTCTACGACAGGTAACACGTTTAGCTACCGGCTCCTAAATACGTACGAGGTGGTACCCAAAAGTAACCAGAATACTATTGCCGTGGGCGGAGCTTGTGTAGTATGCGTTTCTGCCACTAGGCGCGTAAATATGGCGATACCTTCGTTTAACTCGTCTTTCTGGATGTAGGATGTTTAGTCCCTTTCCTCCAGTTACGAGTATGTGTGTGGTGACGTATGGAACCGTGGTGTATGCATGGACATGTGAAATAGTGTGTGTATCTTCCTGTGTGCTTGTGTGTCTGTCGTAATACGAGCCTACTTGACTTTGAGATTTCAGCATCACTGGTTGATGGTACATCAATTGGGTGTGATGAACAATCCGTATGGACTCGTCTGTCTGTAGGTTTGATGTGCTGTTCCTGTCCTCCACTTAAGTTTTTTGAGTGCGTGTATGTGTGGTGACGTATGGATTTGTGGATGAGACCTAGTATGAATATGGTTGTTACGATATCTGTCTGATAGCCAAGTGTCTATTGCAACTCATGGTACCTGTGGGGGGGGGGGGGGACATATTACTGAATCGCAGAAAGAGGTTGTGGTGTGGGAGAGACGTGGCGGTGATGTATGTGTTGATGGTAAATGTAATCAATTTGGTGTGATGAACACTATGTATGGGAAAAACATTGAGGTGTATGGTGTCATCTTTTGCACACACTCTAATCCGTATGCCTAATGATATGTAAGGAGAGTTCTGTTTTTCAGCCAATCATGAGACAAAAGAGTACTGCCCCACTTTCTCGTTTCCATGATTGGTGCCGGTAGTTGTGCTGAACTCTCCGTAGGCGTGTACATGTGTGTCTGCGTCTTCCTTTGTGGGTGTATGCGTAAATTTGGTGATTTACGCTTACTCGACCTTCCTCGAAGACGTATGACTGATGATTTTAGTAACGAGAGTTCTGCCCAGTTAATCAGTAGTCTCGACAGTTCTGTCCCACTTCTTCGTTTCTATGATGCTTACTGTTACTTCTGTCAAACTAGCTGTATGCATGGAAAAGTTGGGTTTTTCAAAAACAACAATTGCATTAACCCTCTTGTTCTTCATATTAATTATTACCGTCGATTAAAATAGCATTTTTATCAATGGTAACAGGGGAGTTCCCAAACACTAGTGTATCATTCTTCTTTGTGACACAATACACTGAATCATAATTTCGTTCACTTGGACTAAGTGACTTCAAGAAATCTTTGATCAAGAGAGGAGACTGCTGTTGCTGTATATGTCGCTGAGGTAAGAAAACTTTCCATAGTATCTGTCACAGGTCTTAATGAATCCTTGAAAAATTTCTCAGAGTGAATCTGACCCGTTTCCAGTGGTGAACATGGTGTGCGTGTGTGTGTGTGTGTGTGTGTGTGTGTGTGTGTGTGTGTGGTCATCTGTTGTAAATTGTTGTGTGGTAGATTTAGTCATATTGCCTCAAAAATCGTGTATGCTGAATTGCTTAATTTGTTCTACTGTGTATGCTGAAGTGCTTAATTTGTTCTATTGTTTTTATTAATACAATCGTAATATTATCTCAATAATAATAGCTTTTCAGTATACTATTTTGTGTTTTTCAATAACAACAGTTCCATTAACAGTCTTATTCTTTCATATTAATTACCATCGATTAAAATTACTTGCCTCAGAATTATGTCCATCATGACAGTACATACTCAACACTCGCATTTAGTTGAGTCATTCATGTTATACATTGTACCCTTGCGAAATTTATACCCTCTCAAGTAATGACTTTCTAAATCATCTGACCGAGAGTGGTGGGTGAGCGGTAACGCCCCGACCTAGCATTCGCGAGGATGCTAGTTCAATTCACCGTCCGGCCGCGCAGATTTCGGCAATCCAGGGTTTCCTGAAATCATTCCAGTCGAATGCCGTGATGGTTCCTTCAGAAGGTTATGCCCGAATTCCTTCGCTTTCCTTGCCCCCCTTTCCTGTTTCTAAAATCCTCGTAAAGCCATAGAAACAAGTCTGCTGCTCTGGCCGCCCAGCTAGCCCCAATCTAAAATAATAATGATGATAATAATGATGATAATAATGACAGAGGCAACAGACCCTGTGTAGAAGCTGTTCCGTGCGAGGTAGCACCGCTGTGGCTGCGGTGTGGAGCAGACGGTTGAGCATACCGGGTAAAATTGACCCAACATGTGATTACGGGGTATCCACGCTGGTCCTGAGGCATATTCGAATTCATAGACTTTCTTGACATCACTCTGTAATTGTTATAATTGTATTAGTTGTGGTTGTAATAGTTGTTCTAATTAAGCATACGAAATATACTTGTGTCATGGATGTGTCGGTAAGGTAGTTCCCGCATACCGAGCTCATAAGAGATTGCCGTTTCTGGAAAGACTATAATAGTTCTTAGTGTCGTACATTTGCTGGAGCTGAAGAATCTACCCAGGGCAGCCACTAGCTGGGGTACAGTATTGGCTTAAACCGCTTTCCTTTGGCCGTTCAATCTGATGGACAAATTGTTGGTTTTGAACTAGTGCAGTGCCCTGGAAATTTTAAGCACTGTCTCTGTACATCACAGTTGTCCTCCTACACTGGAATGCCAATTACGTAAGATGGAGGTACTAACATGATTACTAAGCCTCGTCACCGAGCGTGGTGGGTGAGGGGTTAACACTATGGCCTCGCATTCGGGAGGACGCCGGTTCGAATCCGAGTCCGGGTATCCAGATTTGGGTTTTCCATGGTTTTCCCAAATCACTCCAGGCGAATGCCGGGATGCTTCCGTTAAAAAGGCCATGGCCTAATTCCTTCCCGTTCGTTTTCCCCAGTCCCATCCCGCCTCTAAAGACTTTAGCCGTCGACGAGGCATAAAGCAGTTAAAAAATAACTAAGCCTCATCCATTTCATGTGCAATGCCTTAGAAAAATTAGTTACAGTGAACTAATAAGGCGCTGGTTTTGGAAATCAAGAGGGTAAATTAAAGCGTCAAAAAGGTTGGCGTACAGAGACTAATCTTTAAGAGCATATCCGGGCATTTATTTCGGCACAGTTTCTTTATTAGTGTCTTTTCGTTGTCAGTCTATTTCTCATTTTTCATAGGTACAGATTTATTATTCACAAACTCAACTGTTATCAGAGTATTTTAGAGCTGTCTTCGAGCTATACTTATAAGCGTGCGATTAACCAACAGCCTGGACGTGCGTCTGCGTGAGACAGAGAGGTACACTAACGAGGAGAGGTCTTCTGTGTGGAAATCGCGATTGTAGAACGAACAGCTCTCATAAATAGTACAGTATGCCGCCTCAGGTTTCTCGCCTTAAAGCAGTTCTGGCAGTTGGGCCTCCGTTTTAAAAAAAATCGGGGTTTACGATTTGTGTGTAAATGATGTATACCCATAGAGAAGACAGTTAGCTATCAGCGTTGGTTTAGACGTACGCGTTAAGGCGGTGTATTCATGTGCGGGTGATCCCGGTTCGGTCCCACCGACCGCCAATTTTTTTGCATTTTTTTTCACATTTCTATTCGCTTCTGCAGCATTACAAATTTCTTTTGAAACAAATCCCCCAAATTATTAATTTTCCTTTGAGGAATACGCAAATGTTCCAAATCATAGTAGGGAATGAAATTTTTTTGTTATTGTTTGATTCGTTGGATGGCCACATTGATATGACCCTTTATGAACAAGTGTTTTCAAATGGAAAGTGAAAGGTTGCTTGGTCAGTGAAAGTGATAACGCCAAAATGTACGCGTTTATGTCAGCCATGTGTTGTGTAATTTTATCGCCATACAAAAATACTAATGAAAAGACTGCAAAGCGCACCCGAACTATTGAATACCGAGCGTGGTGGGTGAGCGGTAACACTCTGGCCTCGCATTTGGGAGGGCGCCGTTTCGAATCCCCGTCCGGGCATCCAGATTTCGTGTTTCCATGGTTTCCCCAAATCCCTCCAGGCGAATGTCTGCATGCTTCTTTCGAAATGCCATGGCCGAATTCCTTCCCGTTCCTTGCCCCCAGTCCTTTTCCGCCTCTAATGACCTCAACGTCGACTAGGCGTAAAGCCATAAGCAAACTATTTGAAATATCTTCTGGTGAAGATTCAGTTATTTGCCATATTTTACCAGCTCCTATTTTTATTACATGATTAATTATGCATGGTATAGCTCAAAATTAACTAAGGAAAGGAAAGACCGTGATTTACAAATACAGGGCGTTCGCCGGGAAACGCAACCCACTGTTAGCGCTACAAGGAAGAAACTGCTCCCGGCGAGCGAGCGGTCAGTTTCCGGCATTGTTCGACCGTCGGCCGCGGACTATTTAATAATAATTACGCTTCATAAACTTGTGTGCTAAGCATTTAAATGTGACGTAATTCATTAGCTTACCTTATAAAAGATGCTGGAAGTGTTGACCCTCTTGTGTAATGCACATTTCACATCTTCTGAACATATTTCGAGACACACGCTGCCCTAACTGACTTAATGATTTTTTGGGTGACTGTTCTAGTCGAAAAGCGATATCGTCAATTTTCTCCTCTGTGAAAATACGGTTGACCGACAGTCTCTTTTTGTTAAAAAATGAACCCGTTTCTCTTACTTTTTTAACCAGACGCAGAATTGTTGATTTAGCTGGCAGTAAAGCGCCAGGAAATTCGCGACGAAATTTACTGCGACACTTTTTAAACGACTTCTTCTTCACATATGTATCGTAGAGAAATATTCTTTGTTGCAAACTGTAACGTACCATAATTTTACTCACACTCAAACACGGTACAGATTAATAAGAGTATGAAGCCCCAAACCAGCCAAACCGCAAAGAAACGTTTATTCACAACACTGATTAAGAAGAGACTGAAGTCACAAACTATCTACAATGCAAAGAAACCGTTCTTAACAATGTAAGGGTCACTGCACTGCACTGCACTGTTGGAGCAGCGGAGGTGTTAAACAGTGCGGTGATTCACGGTGCCGTGTGGCGGAAACTGCTGGCACCACTGACCGAGCAAGTTGCCGACGGCAACAGACTGGGAGGGTAGCGTTTTCCGGCGAACGCCCTGTATAAAGGAAATGTGCTTTCCTACTTCAATAATATAAATTGTATGTTGCTGCAAAAGGGTATCTTTTATTAAATTTTATGTATAATTTATATCAACCAAACATTTGCGCATTCCTCAAAGGAAGATAAATAAATTAGTGAATTTGTTTCAAAACAAATTTATAATGGTGCAAAAGGGAATAGGAATGAGAAAAAAAATACAAATACAAAAGAAGTTGGCGGTCGGTGGGATCGAACCCGGGATCACGCATACATGAAAACACCGCCTTAACGCGTACGTATAAACCGACGCTGATAACTAATTGTCTTGTATGTGGATATACATCATTCACGCACAAGTTTTAATCCCCGATTTTTTTTAAAACGAAGGTCATCCTGGCAGAACTGCTTTAGGGCGAAAAACTTGAGGTAATGTACTATTTATGAGACTTATTCGTTCTACGATCGCGATTTCCACACTGAAGACCTCTCCTGGTAAACAGTATAGAGACCACTACAAGGACGTAACGCGAGGGCATTAAGACAGTCTCAAAGCGGCCAGGATCCGCGTCTTCCGGGAAAATGAAGACACGCGGAGGGGGGGGGGGAACACGTCTAGCTGCTGCTGATACTGTATAATAGATGTAGCGCCTTGGAAGGTTACCAGATTACATTGCAAGTAAGAGGTTCTTTTTTATATATAACTTTAAAGACATTGCTAAATTTACTTCCTCTGCTGTTTAAGATAAAGTATACTGTAAGCAATAGCCTTTACTTTTATACCCTCACATCATCGAGTGGTAGAAAGATATCAGTTTAGCGGGGAGCGTTTTATACGAGGCGCGTCCAGAAAGTAAGTTCGGTTTCAATTTATCTCCGCTGCAGAGCTGCGATTGCAGTTCCACACATGCGCTGTAGACGATGTGTATCAAGGGGAAGAACGTGTGCCATTTGGAGATCGCTGTCAGTTACCTACGCTTTGTTGTGCTTGTTTGAAATGTCGGTGTTGATTGAAAATCCCGCCGCCTGTGAAATCAGGTCTGTGATTCGGTTTCTGAATGCGAGGAAAGTGAAACCAAGTGAAATTTATCGGCAAATTTGCTATGTTTACGGACCAAATGCGATGAGTGATTCGATGGTGAGAAGATGGGTCCGTCAGTTCAATGGCGGGCATAGTGATGTGCACGATGAAGTACGAAGTGGGCGTCCATCTTTGGTTACAGAAGAACTGGCAAGACTTTCATCTGTTCTTACATCTCAAGTCTTTCCTTGGCGGTCATCACTTAACCAATGACGACGAGCTGAAAGAAACTGTTTCCAACTGGTTGAAGACACAGGCGGCAGATTTCTATGAAGAAGGTATACAAAACCTGGTGCCACGCTATGACAAATGCCTGCAAAATTTCGGCAGTTATGTGGAAAAGTAGTTTAAGAGTTGTAGAATTTTGTGCAATAAAAATTTCTTCTGTATCTGTGTACAATTTCATTTTATTACCAAACGGAACTTACTTTCTGGACGCGCCTCGTACTTTCCTGGCACTGGTTCATTGGCCGCTGGCCGCTAAGCTCCTGTTCTCGACGGCGACAGTGCTGGATCCTGATAGAAACTGTACACTCTGGCAGCTTAGCAGGTAAGTAGAACCTAAAGTGGCAATGGTTGCAGGAGGACTTGATCAATACCGGCTTGGCGGCAGTTTTCCAGTTGGAGCATAGTTGTGCATAGTCAGGTGATTGATCGAACAGTTTCGCTGGATATTTCATTGTTTTAAGGAGGATTGGAGATAGCTTGAGAATCGTGAAATGACTGCAGTAAGTGGATGTTGGCGAGAATATATTGAAGAAATAAGTCACCAGTATTTCTGCACGTGACGTAAGAGTCACCGAGGCATGTTAACTGTTTGCTTTGTGCCTTTCATAGCTAAACTGCGGTGTTGTTTGCAATACGTGTGCTGTTGTATACGCCTTCTTCGTTCCCTTCCTTCCATCCGCTTATACCGAGATACCTCTTTAATTCTTCTAAGTCTTTTTCAGGCACAATTTTTTTATTTCAATCTTTTCAGATTTATCCCTTAGGATCAAACAGAGGTCAAGTTTGTATTTGCTCTATACCACTTCGTTCGGTCATGGCCAGTAACCATTTATAGTGACCGAGCGTGGTGGGTGAACGGTAATACTCTGGCCTCTCATTCGGGAGGACGCGGGTTCGAATCGCCGTCCGGCCATCCAGATTGGGGTTTACTGTAATTTTCCCACATCACTCCAGACGAATATCGGAACGGGTCCTTCAAAAATCTTGGCAGAATTCCATCCCATTCCTTGCCCCAATTCCTTTCCCGCCTCTGATGACTTCAACGTAAAAAAAATCTTTTATTGTGAGATGGTAACCGCCCACCTTTAAAACTTCTAAATCTCTTCAAATTCATCAGAAATGTTTCAAATTATGAACGTCAAATTCGTATTTCAGTCTGATGTAAGGCTGTCATGACCGGTGCATCTCATTTTCATAACGATTCATTTTTGTGGCAGAATGAAGCCACAAAACTGTTTGCGGGCCATCTTACACAAGCAGTGGGAGCGTACAGTGATATGTTACCATTACAGCCGTTGGTCCAACACGCGAACCGTGTGGATTGGTAGCGTTGCTGGTGTGCGGTGGTGAATGGCTGGGTGCGTGGGCGGCGGCCACCCCGCGCCCGCCTCGTTACGTAAGCGCCGGCCTTGCCCCCCTCCAGCGGGCCAGGCGGCAGCCCGGCACGACAGCGCCGCGCGGAGTCTGCAGTGTTTTTGTTTCGCTCGCACCTGCAGCAGCACCATGAGGAGACGCACGGCCCATGGCCAACGTACCGTATGTATGTGTCGCCTGCATCACTCACTAAATAAACAAGCCGGTGCAACAAACATGTCCACATCATCATCCTGAAAGAAAATCTTTCCCGTTCGCTGGTTACGTGTTCCGTAACTATTTCCCGACTAACTGTAGACAAACTTCGTGACTACAGTTTTTTCACCGCTCTCATTGTTTCGATTAACGGACGGAATTTGTGCTGTTACTCAAGTAGGCCTAATATTCATCTTTTCGACAGTATTTGCAGTTCTGCTCTATTCTGCATCAGAATTGATGCAAGTAACTTTTCAGATGTTCTTTCTGGGCTGTATCTACGGGGAAAAATATTAACTTCGTTCCATGTTTTTAGAAGTATCCGGTATCGATATTCATAAAGTATTTCGAGACGCCGTTTGTCGCGATATGTCTGTGGAAAGTGTTAACAGTCATTGAACACAATCCCATTTCGCCACACACATTGATCGTTAAAAAACTTCTGTGGAACGTTTCCTTATTCTTCATTAAATACAAACCCATCTTGTTTTGTCAGTAGTGCACTAATGAATGTTCATTCTGCTATCGGTAATCATTAAGCTGAATAGATCGTTTAAAAGTAATTTACTGTTTTTATTTCCCAGTAAGATGTTATCACGACGTTTTCTCTTCGGTGGAAACAGGTTACAGTATTCCTATTATTTTCATCCGAGATATACCATGTTTTGCTTCTAGATGCAACTATCGATTATAGAACAATGTTTACACTCAATCTTTATTTTTATCCACATTCTGCACCTGGAAGTTAAAAAAATCCTTACCTTCGACAGAGCGTTTCAAAGGCAATTTTTATTTTTTTAAAAGGAAAATAATAAAACTAAAAAGCACGAACAATTAAAGGCACGAAACTTTGGTGGCTAGACACAGCTACCAGAAGCTTAAGATTTTATCAGAACTAATGCATTCCTTTCTAAATGAGGCAGCTGTGGAATGTAATTGATATTCATTCCTAACAGACCACTTACTATTTACCCATACCCTAAACTGCTGCCGTTCCGCTGTTTAAAGCTTCTGCGTGGAAGGTTGAATCGTTGGCCTCTGTCAAGCGGTTAGATATTTATTTCATAGAAACGTGAACATTAGGCACCCACCGTCGTCTTTGAGGCTCTGCAGACTCTTGAAAAAGCTTGTCCATTTATGAATAAGCCTCATGCTTCAACTTCAAAATTTTAAACTGGTAGAAATAGACGGTAATCGATCAAATCAGAATATCAGCAGGAGCACTTTTGTCATGGCGGTAAGGGTGTTTAAGAGCCACGGTTTATGGTGGAACATCATTTCTCCCAAAGTCCAGGAACCTGGCTGGATTACTTGTGCTCATGTAACAGTGATATAACAGGATACTAACACGATCAGTACTTTCAGCATACAGTTGTCTTGTCTTCCTTCATTTTCTTCGTTATACAATTTTCCTGTAGAGTAACGATTGGCCACTCATTGTTGCGCACCGGCAACCAGTGTTCTGAAAACACTAACTAGCCCAAGGCTGGCCATATCACCTGATGTAGCCTAATGGAGAATGTGAGATTGTAGATGTTACTGGCGCAAATTTTATGTTTCAGAACACTCAATTTCGTCCGATAGATTGGCTCAGCTAAGTATTATAAAACCTGTATGAGTTACTTACCAAAACGGAGCAGGTGACAGTCCATATTGAGAAACTTTTCTAACTGAATAAATAGTCTGTTATGCAATCTGAAATTTGGTTCGTTTATTTTCTCAGATAACCTACAATTTTATCCCATATTACACTCCGTAAAAAAAAGATAGGTCGGAGTAATACCGGAAGTGTTAATGTGAACACTTCTTTAATCTTATCGCCATTATTATCGTATTATTATTCTTTGCGATGAGGCGTGCTAGGACCACGTGCCAATTTCAATTCTTTATTGATGTTTTCTCTTCTGGCCCGACCAATATTTCTTCATTATTTCACTGTGTTTCTTCCTTCTCTCGTCAGACCACTTCGGACCGGATTTCTTTCCTCTTCTGCCTTGGAATGCTTTCATACTTAGTACCTTCTTTCTAAAGTTCTCTCTCTCTCTCTCTCTCTCTCTCTCTCTCTCGCTCTCTCTCCTCTTATCTGGTTTCTTTCCAAATCTTTAATGATCTCTTGAATCCAATTTGTTGTTGATTTTTTGTTTTTCTTTCCCAAAGGTCTTTTTTTTTGTTAATCTATTATCGTCCATTCTATAGATATGTCAAAAAAAGCAATCTCCTTTTTCTTATTAATTCTTTTATATGTGCTAGTATGTTTCCTTATTACTACTTAATTTCCATAATTCTGTCGATTTCACTGGACCCAAGATTTTTCTTATAATAGTTCTATTATCATATTATTTATTACTTAACATCTTTTTGATGCAGAGGGGAGAAACTACTGCTCTGTTCTTAACTGCTAAAAAATTTAATTAAGCACGTAAAAGAACTTCTTAATCAATTTTTAACTGCTACAATGCTTGTTTAAGGGTAGGTTCACGGAAGTAAAAAAGCCCAGGCTGATCGACTGTGGTATCATTGTTTACCTCGGGGCAGTCCTCGTCCATGGGAGTAAGTTATGGTGTGTTAATTCCTTCCCTCACGTCGCCCCCGAATGACTTTCTGTCGCTCTATCGGTAGGGTCGACGCCTCTCCGCGTTTCCAGAGGGCGTTGTTCCAGTTCTACCTAGTTTCCGTTGGTTCCGCTTCCACTTTTTTGATGCATCAAACTGCCTGTACCACTGTATTTCATACAAAACAATATGATTTTGGCTCGAGCCACACGACAGTCTAGATAGAGTGTTTACCTCTCCAAGGCTACTCGGCGTGCGCTTATTTCGCCGTTTCGTCACCTGATCAATCCTGTCCCTCTCCTGCGTCATGCAGGGGACGGTAGAAATGATGGCTAATGTGTTTGTTTCTTTCAGTTTTTCTCTGTTGAACACCGTCCATCCCATATCCACCGTTAGCGAAAATTTTTAATATCATTCGCTTGAAAATGTCTGTTTTCATGAGACTCGTATTTCTGGGATGCTACCTGGCACCGAACATATTTGCGTCAAAATTAATTTTAAGGGGAAAGAAAGTTATTGAGAATGTGATTCCAAGCTGTTTTCATTCGTTGTATTTACGGTTCGCTGAAAAGGTTTGAACAAAACTCTTGATCAGTGACACACAACTGGCTTATTGTCTTGAAATACTGTGTGCAGTTCGTGAAAGATGTAAAATTTTAATAGATATTATAAATGGATGACTGTGCGTGTGATTGGAATTTTTACTTGTAATAAAGAAATCTAATTTTACAGTGGTTATAGTACTTAAAGACTAGTAATGCGGATTTTACGCCGTTTTTCAGCACTATCTCCATGTAATTCTAATTTTCTGTTGTGACATATTTAATATTTTATTTCGTGCAGCATATATTTCTGGATGGGTTAATTTGTTAGTGGATGGAACTTTCGAAGGTAAGAACTGCAGAGGAAGACAGAGATTACAATATATGAAGCAGATAATGGAGGACGTAGGTTGTAAGGGATATGTAGATATGAAGTGATTACCACAAGATAGAAAGGGATGAAGAATTGCATCAAACCAGTCGAAAGACTGACGACAACAACAACAACAACAAATATATCTTAAGTGAACCGCATGTCCGCTTCATAGACAAACTGCTGTACCTAGCTGTAGGTGTCTTCCGTGACGTTTTCCTGAACCGACAAACATGAATCTAAAAAGTTGTGTTTATGCAATTCAACGAAATACGACACTCAAAAAATTGAGAAAATGTTGTTTCTTTCGCGCAAAGTTCGCATTGTCTCGATCAGTCCGAATTTAATTGCTTATTCTTCGGTAATGGCAATGTGCAAATCGGAAAAGGCGACAGCATAAGATTGGAAGTTGAAGATTCTCCTCTTTTTAAGGAGACCACCAGAATTTCTGTGATTTATGTACGTATTGTGGTTATATACTTCAACGATTTTATGCAAATGGGCTTTGGTTTCTGATATATCGAGTCGTAAAGTTTTCATAGCAACTTACAACCAAGTAAGTAGTAAATCAGTGCGGGGGGAGTAGTACGGGGAAGGTATTAGACTTTCATGCTGAATAATTAGGCTCTCGTCATGCTCGCGGTATATTCTGATTATAGTTTCTATTATTTCGAATAATTCTATAATTTCAATTTTATTAAAATATTAATATAATATTTGTTCATCCCCAAAGTATTATCTAAAGCTTTCCATTTTTTAATTATTCGCAAAATAAATATAAAAAATAATTTTTGTTGTGTTAATGTATTTTTTCTATTTATATTGCACTATTTAATTTGATTCGCTGCTTTCCAATGCAGCCCCCACGTCGCTAAGCGTTCAGGAACAATCAGATTTATCGTAGGTATCTTTATAGTAAAAAGCACTTTGAATTTAATGCATTTTAAATAATAATATGCTAGTAATCGGTAAATTAACTAACCTCAAAATAAAAACTTATGATTATTTTGTTCCTAACTTACAATCTATATTAGTTATAAGTATTTTTAGTATTTCTTATGTAAATAAAGGTTGTAGAAGATATTGGCGACAAATGTAAAGTACATAAGTAATACCGTTTTTACGATAGGTGCCTCTACCGGTAACAAAAATCTCCAAATCTGAAAACTTTGTCTTTTTTTTTAACTGAAAAAGTACTTCTCTACTTTCGAGCTGTAAGCATCCATACCCTATAAGTTAGGGTAGAATTTTTATTTCTTGACCTCCCGTTATTACTTTGTAACCTTCCCACGATACAGTTTAAAAATTTTTTAACTACGATATTTGGTTTTTGCTCAACGAAACACATACGCTCAAAATTGAAATTCGCCCTTATTCCATTTATGTTTAGAAACATGTAACGCTGGGGGGGAGGGGGGGACAACAGAGCGTCAGCAATAGGGTTCCTTACCAGCGAGAAACCATCGAGATTGCGTGTATTCACGTTCACACGACGCATTTTTTGTAGAATCGGTGTAAACTTTTTCTTCTCTGATAGGTAGGTGGCTTGGTAAAAAAAAGACCGTTGCGGCGGAACATAATAAAGAGGCGATAGTGTATAGAATGTACCAGGACCAAAGAATGTGCCCTGATGGCTGATTCTTTTGCTGCTATGAAATGACTTGGTATGCAACCTAAATGGCGTACAGTATCTATCTAATAGTACATTTTACAAATTGCTGATCCTACAGCCATGTGAATTAAATGTTTGAATAATATGAAACCGAAATTTCATATTGCAATTTTTAATGCTCGGTGAATCTTGTTTCCTTTCACATGAGGAACTAATTTTTAGTGAACTACAAACTCATCATATCAACAATAACAATTGTAATAACATTTGGTGAGAGACACGTGGTTTTGAGAAGGTGTATTTTTATTCGTGCAGTTTCTAACAAAGTTAATGTTGACTGAATTTAATCGCAGGTGTCACGTCCTTCAGTATTGTCACTGTGAGTAACAAAGTAGATGAAGCCATCTATTTGAAGCAAAAATCTGAAATATTATAAGCCTTATATGCATAAGGTAAAATTATTTATTATTACAATGTCATATTCTGCATTCCAGATAATTATGTAGAATTGCATGTAATTACTCTGCAAGTATGGTAAAACTGCTTCCGATATAAATTTCTGTGTTCCTCTTGGACCACGTAATAGTTTTTAACAGTTGTGAGTTATTTCGTCCAGTATACTTCAGAAGAATATAGGAAAGGGGATCATTAGCAGTGTCGTGCTGCGGCGGTGAGCAACCATTTTCCTGTAAGCGGCTATGAATTGAATAGATTGAAACTCTACGTCTCTAGTCGTATGCTGCTGATTATGTTGTTATGGAGTTTAAATGACGTAAGAATGGATTCTTTCCCGTCGTATGATTGCAATGAAGTCTTCACGGGTGTACCGACGGACAATTCTGCCGTCTTCCTCTGGTGCGAAAATATCTGCAGTGGTCTGCTGACTCGCATTTTCTTTCATTCTGGCGGTACAGCCACGAAGACTTCATTGCAGTTTCAATGACGCTGACGTCGCAGTCCACTAACTAATTGAAACGAGTAGCGTGCGAAGTACGTGCCACAATTTATGAATACATTTTCTTTGTTTAGTATTAATTGTTTGAAGAAGCCTCCTCCATCGTTGGAGGCCAAACGACTTTCTTTTCTGTGTTCCCACACCTTAAGCTCTGTGTTGGAAACTATTGTACAGTTCTTCCCATCACGTAACTCGTCCTTCAGAGTGGCAGCTGCAACCATTTTACGTCTATTTTCCGCAGTTAAACTGATAAGGAAAGCTAAACGGAACATATTGATTTCAAAAAAATAATCTTCTATGCTCTCCGAAATTATAGTAACTGTGCTGAAATTGCGATTTTTTGTTGCCTCTACTCATATTTGTCTCTTGCGTGTAGAATTCAACTCTTTTGTCAGAATTGAAGAGAATACCTTCAGTTACATTTGTTGAGCCTAAAGAGCGAGCGGTGACGGTCGGTCCTGGCGTTCGGGAGGATGGAGGTTCGAATCCCCGTGCAGCCATCAAGATTTCCGTTTTCTTGATTTTAAGAAATATTTTCAGACCAATGCCTGTATGGTTCCTTCCAAACGCCATGGTTGAATTCCTTCCTGCTCCTTGCACCTATCTCCTGCTATAATAACCTCGACGAGCTTTAAGCCGCAATGCAAAAAAACCTGCCTGTAACATTTGTGGTAGAATGGAAAGTAGTGTTCTGATGTGGACGGGGAGTGCTAGTGTTGGCGGCGCATCTTGTTGGTCGTGTTGGGGGCGCGCGCCTCGCCTTGACTCCGCTGGCGGGGATCAAGGCGAGGCGGGCCAGCGCAAACACGCCGTCCACCTGCCTGTCTGCGTGTCACCAAACCACCCACACACGCCTTCCTTTGAAACTTGTAATAAATATAACTTACAATTGATAACAAATAATTTACTGCTGCATCTGCTTTTCTTTTATCTGGTGAGTGATTTATGGTTAGTTATGCTCCGAAATTGTAGTAACAAAAAGAGATCACACTTCAAGGAGTATCTTAAAATTCGCTCAGTTATTAAAGGACCGAAGTTAAATTTCTCTCAGCATCCGCCGGAAATGAGTTCCTTTAATTCCACTTTATAATGTACTTGCGACACTGTTCTTACTTAACTGTCAGTTTTCGGCACGAAAAATCAAATCTCGAAACGTGAAGCAGGTTGATACGATCTGTAGAATTTCGCAGTAGTGATTGCCTAGTGTCAGACACCGTGTACGTTGCTTAGTATAGGAAGGTGATTGGGTGTAACAGAGGAATTACTATAACTCGGCGTCTCTCAATAGTTTTCAACCCGAGGACCAGTAAAATATCACAAATAGTTCTACGAGCCACTACATATTATGGGCCTAATTTTTTTTATTTTTTTTACATATGTGTATATTATTAACCAACTCTCCAACTCTATCAGTTATTATCGTGATGTACCACAGTCTTAAGAGACTGTGCAACATGACGATAACCGTAACACCTTCGATAAGACCCTCGTGAAATGGTCATTAACTTAATATTTAAAGGAACGCCGCTCTTTGTGATACCAGCTGGAAACGTGTTTTGTAACAGTAACAACGCAGTAATATCCTCACAACAAGAAAATACCAGATTTCCGCCTGGTCGTTGAAATATTCAAGGATTTTAGAAAGTTTGGTTTATAGGATCTTGGCTAGTATCTTCTCATAGCCTCATGGAGTACAAGTACGGCAGCCATATTATGCAAATAATGTTTATTAATTTATTATTTGTTACGATATCTTTAATTCTATTAGAATTAAATATTTACTATTCTGCTCGTGGACCTGTCTTTGCGGACCTCAGATTGTCCGCAGACCACAGGTTGAGAGAGAAACACTGGTATAACTGATGCATGAGTTGCGGTGCGAAGTCAGGACTCAGGCGCACTGCAGCATTACAAGTGCAAATGTCGATGTCACGAACACACGAGTGTTCTGAAAAGTCTCAGGCCTTGATCTCAGACGGCGTTACCGATCACAGTGCCATAATATTACTGTACTTGATTAGAACCTTGACGCTCAGTAGACTTCTGAGCGAATACTTCCATAAGAATATAGCGTCAGAAATCTGTGAATGAAATGAGGTGAAACTTATCAAGAAAGCTGATGATTAAGCCTTCTCTTGTACTAAAATCTTGACAGATAATATGCTTATTGAATTTGAAGGGGAAGTTACAGGTAGTGTTATTACCTAAAAACTTCAGACCCATAGAGAATTAACAGAAACGAACCACATTTAAGTGACTCAATGGAAAATTCGATCGAGGATAACATAAACCACTCTCGTAGCGCTTAGCATCAGAGAATACAGTTGCACACTTTCAAGATACAGAATTGCTGTAGCGATCTGGTAGCTCAGTAGATAAGTAGATAATGTTTACGGGTTCTGCTTTGTCCATATGAGCTTCACTGTTCGCATTCCACTTTAAACCGTAAGTTCTGAGGAAAGGAATACGTCATCTTACCACTGACTACCAGCTTTTGAGTTGTGGACTAATTTAAAATTACAGAATTAATACTTTGAGATCCCATAATTTTTACGCAGCTGACAGTTTGGCCGTAGGAAGCTCATAAGTACCGAGCGTGGTGGGTGAGTAGTTAACGTTCTGGCCTTGCATTCGGGAGGACGCCGGTTCGAATCCCCGTCCGGGCATCTAGATTTGTTTTTTTCCATGGTTTCCTCAAATCACTCCAGGCGAATGCTGGGATGCTTCCTTCAAAAGGCCATGGCCGAATTCCTTCCCGTTCCTTGTCCCCAATCCCATCCCGCCACTTATGATCTCGACGACGTCCACAAGGCTTAAAGCCATAAGTAAAAAAAAAAAAGTAGTACATAAGTTTGTTTTCTTTTTTTGTTCAGAAAGGCAATAATTGAGATTTTAATTAATACTGGATCTGTCAGGGTTTAGTTAGTTTCACGTTAGTCTATGGTTGCTCGTGCAATATAACTTAAGCTTAAGAATATTTTTTTATTGCACCACCTGCTAAGGTTTTTGCTTCAAACAGAATCGAGCATTTCTTAAGACAATGTCTGTTATTCAAGGGAAAATTATCTCGAAATCCTACTGCCAATATTTTCGTTCACGTGTGAAGGCAGTGTGATAGGAGTTTGGCGATTACTTTGGAAAATGCTTCCGTTCTTCTCCCAATCTACAGAGTTTTTCAGTATTCTGGATATCGTTAAGATGCAGTAAAACTGAGCTCATGGAAGATCGTTATGCAAATGAATGAACGTTTAATTTGAAATGCATCTGGATAATAATAATAGGCCATCAGTTGATGATGGGCAAACCAGATGCGGACATTAAAGCAGTTCAAGAGAATCTAGGCCACTCCAAAGTGAAATACTCTTGAAGTTCACAGAGTACCGAAAACCATGGTGATAAATGTAGTCATAGATGCCTGTACATTTGAGCTTGAAGTGAGCAAGTAAGGGAGCACCCCTAAACCACGTAGCTCCATTTTGGCCTCCTGTGAACCCCCTCTCCCCCCTCGTAGCCAGACGTGGCTTTCGCCTCTACCACTTCCACCCCCCACGTAACTCGTAGTTTTATTTCCCTTTTGATTCCAGAAGACATTTTGTACTATTTTCTCCTGTCAGACTATTGTAAATTACATACGGAGATAATTAAATGAAGGAAATAAATATCCACATGCTGTTGTGTGTTCTGTACCTCATTTTAATTGTGAAAAATGATTTGAATGGAAAGCTACGTGGCCTGGCTCGGAACCCGCCCCTTCTCCCCACGTAGCGCAGCGTAGCCTTCCGGCCAACACCTCCCCCCTCCTAGACCGAGCCACGTAGTTTATGGACGCTCCATAAGGCGGAGATGCTATTTGTCTCATAAAGTGAAAACACAAAATAATGATAGTTGTAAGGGCTGAAGTAGCGTGAGGGAGGGACGTTTAAAACATATGTTTGGCCGAATGGCAGCGAGGCCGAAGCCACCAGAAACAAACAAATTATTTTTTCCGTTGGCGGAGGAAGACTCAAGACTGCTCCTGGACTATTCCATTATAGTACAGGTTATCGACCGCACAACTGTTTCCTCAGCAGGTGTGTGCAATACGTAAGTGTTTACTGAGGAGGGCGCTCAGTTCCATAGTAACTTCCAGGTGAAGTTTCCCTGTCCATTATGAAAGTGTTCGTAAAGTTTTCCAATGTCCGTGTTGGGGTATGTGTTCAGTGTAGTTTGTTGTTCGGACGTGCATGAGAAATATAAGAAGGGAGAAGGTAAAAACCATATGCCGTACTATTCAGGTCTACTGTTCCGAAAGAATATAAGGCCACTAAGTTTGCCATCTCTCTTGAGACGGCCAAGCCACAATCAATAATGTCGTATACTCTTACATCATAACACTGCGGAGAAGTTTCGGGTTTAGCTTGGGATTTTAAAACACAATCTGATGGTTAGGAATCGTGCTCCACTTCTGGCAGCTAACCTTGTGTCAAGAGTCACACATCGTCTTGGTGTCTCAGTGATATGAGGTAATGGCTTCAGCAGACGCCAAGGTAAGACGAGTTCGTCGAAGCACCTGGTATTGGAAAGGGCGGGGGGGGGGGGAGATATTCTGACACATACTGAACGACACAAATGATATAGTGAGTTCATGGAGCAGCAAGTGCATCATAGAGTTTTAGGAGAAAATACCTTCACAACTTTTGAGGGAAACAAATCTGAGATCGAAGATGCCGACACTCCTGTAACACATAACAGGAAATTCCGTCGGCAGGGAGAGACTTTCCTATGATACAGCACAGGAAATTCCGTCAACAGTGAGTTTGAAGTCTGACGTTCGTCAATCTTGCATGAAAGGGAAGAAGTCTTACGACAGGGATTGTCACAAATCATCGGAATAACCTTGGCGTCTTCCAAAAAATGCTCATCCTCTCAGTGACCCAAACCTCTTAAGGGCAATGCCTGTTTTCATTTGGCTCCGTAATAAGAAACTGGGACAATCGCTTTATTTAAGTCTCTTTGTGTGAAACAATTTGACTGTCGTAAGCACCGTAGCACAATAAACGATTAATACACTCAGTGCGAAACAATTGAGGAAACTGATCAGACATGACTCACTTTCTATTTCATTTCTGCCAAAACTGCCATCAAAAACCGATCAAAATATTTGTATCTCAGTTGGAAAAATCAATAGTGAGGAGAGGAAAAATGTACTTTATAAAAATACGAGATAACAAAAAAGTATTTTATTCGCAGAAATTGCTTGATAGCAGGGAACATACATGAGTATAAAGATTTTCGAATTTGATGACTTCTGTTGCAGATAGAAATTATAACACCAGTGGAGGACGATTCCTAATCATCAGATTGTGTTTTAAAATACCAAGTTAACAGTGCAAAAATAAGCTAAGTAGTGCTCTAAGGCCGGAGTGAGCCAGAACCCCGGACCAAAACACCCCATGTATTTCTTATGGGAGGGCGAGTGAGCCCAGGACCACCCACGTCGCGCAGGTGTTCGCCTGGCCACGTGCCCACCATAAATCATCAACACCTGTCATCAAGCTGTCAAGAAGGCCACGTGCCACGTTGTTATGGGTCATAAATTGTATACTAATGTGAATAATATGCTAATGAGGCTACGCGGCACTTCTTAACCCAAGTTACGGGTCGTAAATTATATGCTAATGAGGGTCGGTCCCTTTTTATGGACGCAGGTGTGAGCCCCGGATCGTAAATCGTTTTAATGGGGTCATTATTTATTTTCTCAAACCACCGTGCACGTGTGCTGCAGACTGGTTATGTTAATTAGTCTAGACCCGTTTTCCGCCCCTCCCGGCCGACCCGGCGTCAGTTTGCAGCCATGCCTCGTCTAGTGATGTTGTTCTCCTCTGTCTACCAACTCAACGCTGGTGATACGAAACGTTTGACGATAGGGTTATCGTCCAAACACGAGTTTGAACCTGTTGTTGTTCTGGAAAAAGTGGGACACAATAAAATTGTTTTAACATACTACGAATGGAACGTCCTGATCCAGGAATGGACGTAGTGTCAGAGTTATTCCAACGCCGGTACCGACAGCATCTCGCTTGGTGAGCACACCGTCTCCTGCCGAACAATTGCCGTGGGTGAAGACTGTTTGTTTCCACCTTAATGACGATCCTGCCAGCGGTGTCTTCTTCGGCCAGTCTACTTGGAGGAACTTCGTCGACGCGCAGCCGGCCGTGACCAACGCCTTGACCGTCAAGCAGAAGTGGGGCTACTTGGTGGCGCGATATTATACAGAATTTGTGGACATTCTAGCTAATAAAGTGCTACGAGACTTCAATATGGC
>JARYHS010008075.1:43132859-43339886 GCA_031002005.1 Vandiemenella viatica | reverse complement strand
AAAATGAATACAAATTAATTTCCTAAATGATTACATGATGAATCAATTTTCTTTCAGCATTACGTATAAATTCTCACACTGAAATTATATTTTACGAGTACTGAATTTTGATAAATATAGTACAGTAAGAACTCCAATTATCCGAATCAATTGGGACCGGGCCCCATTCGGATAATAAAAAATTCGGATAGTCGGATTTTTCCAAAAAAGGGTCTATTTTAATTAATTATTGTATGTATTTTGAAAATGCCTTCTTTTCCAAGAGATTTTTGGTGCTTTTGCACTTCAGGGATGAAAATTTCAGCGTACCACTAGGTAACAATGCTGCGTTCATCGAACTTTGGTTGGTTTTCATAAAAGGGGGGAAGCTTTTTCGCAGTACGTTTCCGTCTTAATTAAAAAAGCGATTTGGATAATCGGAGTTCAGATAATTGGAGTTGTACTGTATCAATAAAGTTCCAAACCATTATCTTCAAACGCCATATTGTTATGAAGACAATTTAACTGTATAGAAAGAACCAAACTGTTATTTGAATGTTTATAGTCTCAAAAAAAAAAAAAGGAAAGAGATTCCAATTGAAATCCTCAAGGAATTATTCTAAAACTACACATGTTTTTGAATACATATCTTTTTTTGGTTATACTGTATATATGTTTGTGCAAACCTGGTACACTCCAGAAATCACAGCTAAAAAGAGAACTTTCAAATAACCATCAACGTATTTTACACTTCCTTCGAACTATACACAAGCAAAGAATGAAACAATTACTAAAAGAATAAAGACAAGTATGAAAATATACACATTTGTGCTAAAAGCTGTTATCTTACACTTAGAACCTGTGGCATATAATGTAACAGGCTGATCTGCTATCTCAAGAGCTGTACACATTTAAGGCTAAATGAAGCAAGTTTTATTGTCGAGTTACCATCGCTGAATCGTCATCAGTTTCATTTGGAGAAACACGTATTGCCTGATACCACTGATTTGTCAGGTCTGTCATCTGACTTTTGCAGTCCTTCAGTTCCTGAGGAAAGAATGATTTTTTTACTTACATAAAAAACTTTGAATTCAAAAGTTAATTGACATATTTATGAGTAATTATCTTTCACCCATTAATATGTTAGACGGAAAGAAAAGGATGCTTTATAACATATGTGGTTTATGATAATAGAAGGCACGGTGGCACAGAAATAAGATACTCACACACGCTCAACAGCTATATGAAATTTTCTGGCAAACCCTTTCTTTAGCACGAGAAATGATTATGAACCTACATCAATGAAGTGACTGAAGTGGGTGCAAGGGGCTGTGAGGTCACGCATTAAACATTTACTTATCTCCAAACAATTAAAAAAAAATACTTCTATGGAGCATATGGCATTGTGACAGTTACCTTATTCATCTACTGTTCAATTTTTATTTTAATTGTTCCGGTCATCATAATCACTTATTTCTGCTTCTGCCGGTCACATTTCCCTTAGTTAATTCATTTAATTAAATTGCAATGGAGCACATGCTCTGGTGGCAATTTGCCTAAATACCTATCTTCCCCATTTTCCTGCACCACCTACATTTGCCCTCTACATATTTTAACCTTGATTCTTTCAAACGTTTTTGGTAATTATTCATCATTTCCCCTGGTAACCTATTCCAATCCCTGACACCCTTACCTAAAAAAGAGAATCTTCCCACTCCTTGTGCCTGAATCCAGTGCCAGTTTGTGGTCATGGTTATCTTTTCCCTTCCATGCACTACTATTTATTCTGTTTCATACCTTGAGCCTGGTGCTAGTTTGTGGTCATTATAACCATCTCTTCCCTTGTATGTACTACTCTGAATTCTTCTACCAATTCTCATCCATAACCTCATTAAAAATATAACCCTACATTCCCTTAACATACCATCCGGTTTCTAGTGGCTCTCAACCAAGCATCATTAAAACGTCACTACTGCAGTAATTTCCATAAACAATTCCAGATTCACTCATTTGAACTCATTACAACTCCTGGATTGGATACCCTTAATGTGGATCCCATACACCACCACCATACCTTTTTTTCTGCTTAACGTCTCTCTAACAGCGAGTCTTTAGAGATGGGAAAGGATAGGGGGCAAGGAATGGGAAGGAATTCGGCCATGGCCTTTTGAAGGAAGCATCCCGGCATTTGCCTGGAGTGATCTGGGAACCATGGAAATCCCAAATCTGGATGCCTGGATGGGAATTCGAACCGCCGTCCTCCCGAATGCGAGGCCAGAACTAGCCGTTACACCACCACCACGCTCGGTCATACCACAAGTAACAGTCTGATCAAAGTTTTATAATCCAATCCCCTCACTTTAATGACATAAGGATTCCTGTTTGTTTGTCTCAAGTGTTTGTATAGTCATCGCAGCCTTCAAATTTGGTAAGGATGGGTTATTTTCCTTTTAATCTTCTCACTTTGCTGTATATCTGCTCATCATCCTCTCCAGGACATGCAGGAGTTTAAAATCTTTTTCTACTGCCCGAATGTTTTATCGTGCAGGATTGAGTTCATAATCAACTGAAATGTTAAGATACTTTCACTTCATAGTTGTGGGATTATAATTATGGATTGGATACCATAATGTCAGACTGTCACAAGCAGTACTTAACAACAGCTTTGAAACTAAGTAAAAAGGAAACGGCTTTAGACAATATAAAGGCAAGGAAAGGGAAAATGACTAATCGCTCACCAAAGTTGAAGGCTGCGACGAGTGAAAAACATATATGACGAACACTAATATACACAATATTTCGGTTTTACAACTTATTCATGTTGTAGGGAACAACTCATGTGGTTCAGGAGGTATGCACACGCTGAATTATATCACATGACTGAGTGAATTATCGATATGTTGGGAGAGACTGAGATGTTATATATAATATATATATTGCAGGCGACGACAGCATTAATAATGTAGAAAAGTGTATAGAATGTTAAAACGAAAATAAACAAATAAATTTGGAAGAAATTTGTAACTAGTTAAACGATAACAATGATAATACTAATAATAATGAGTGATGGGTCAAAAAAGGAGTTTACCTCAAGCAGCAAAGAGTTAAAGTTTAAAAGAGATATGAAGGGAAATTGACACTTTGCCATAAGCCTATCACTATTATCAATAATCTGCATGGCCCTAATGTCATGTGTGTTATGTGTGTTTATGTGACCGTCACTTTGTGTGTCTATTTTTACTAATTTATCCAATTTGTGTATATTCAAATAAAAACATGGTATGCACAAAAATCTTCTACAACCATGAATAAGGACTGTGCCCAAAACATTTTTCTTATTACAAATAATGTTCTCGGGTGACTAGCCGAGTTATAGGAGTGTCAGATTACCGCTGCTAACCGCTGATTGGTCAGATTACCGCTGCTAACCTCTGATTGGTCGGCCAAGCAGAGGTTAGCAGCGGTAATCTGGTCTAGCTCAGCAACTTCGCACTTTCCTGTCCTCACTTCACCGGAAATGGCGCCGATGATTCAGGCGCCGAAATATCGTGTGATTACTATAACATTCCTATAACTCGGCTAGTCACCCGAGAACATTATTTGTATTCTCAACGCCGAGAAAGATTACGTAATTATATATTTTTCTTATTGTTTGTGTGTGTTTGCAGAACATTTTTTGTTCCTTCAATTTTGGTAATTAATGAGTCTACTTTATCTTACTTCTCCATACTGATACACAAACACAGTTAGAAATGAAATGTATTCATCAATAAAATGAGAAGAAAAATGGACCAACCTGTTGAGTAAATCTGCGGGTGAAAAATGGTATGAAGTACTTTATGTCGCATTTGGCAAAGCCTTTGATCCTTGACTGGATGAAGTTTACTTCCATCTCTTCTTCCGTGTATTCTGACAAATGCTCAGAGTCAATGGCCTGACCCTAAAAACAAAAAAGTGAAAACAACTGCATTAAACTTATTTTTATTTTACCACTGTAGCAAACTGGCTGATCTATCAGAAAATCAAATCAAATTTTTTAACTTTATATTCCGTCCTAATTTTTAGTTGGTAGTCAAAATAGTGTTGAAGTTAAGAAAAATATGATACAGTTTGCTCAATATAACAGAATTAATTCTGTCCGTACTATTATAAACCGTAGTGGGTCTTGTCAGTGTGTTCTGGAGTCATACAAAAATTTCTGAACAGATTTTAATGAGACTTTTGCAGTTTGAATGCTTGGAGCCTAACGTAAATTTTAGGCATGTTTTGTGATGTTACTGATTGAGCACCAGAGCAGTAAACTAAATCTCTTCTAGCTTCAAACTTTCTTAATACCAAATGTCAGTTTTCTGTATGTTTGAGTTGTCTGAAAGGTCTACAGTACAGACAAAGGCAGATGAATAGCAGGAAACCTCAGGTATCTTGCCTGCATGCTGATGCTCATATTTAGGGGAAATTAAAGATTAAAAATTGTACATACTGAGTGTGCGCCAGTAGAAAAGCCATTTAAGAGATGAATAACTGTGCACATTAAGCATTGTGTTACGGTGTAAATGGCTGTAGAAGCAATCCTGCTCACAATTGTCTTTTCTTCTTTCTGCTTTAATTCTTTTTTCTATGGTTCATATTATTCCAAAGTATTTTTTTTTTTTAAAAAAGATAATAGAATTTGATTTTTTTTAATTAGAAAGGAGATAACTTCTAACATAAGGTTATTTTTGGAAATACTTACAGAAAACTGTTGCCATTTTTGGTTGTCAGTTCATTTTAAAGGGGTGTGGGGAAGGGGAAAGGACATGGCTCCAAGCACAAAGAAAGCTTACTATTTCATCTTTAGTGAACGTATGTTCACCATTTAATCTGACAATATCAACATGAAACATTGAGGGGATAGTTAGAAAATAATTATTTTTTTATGCATTACATGATTACAAACTAATAAATTTGCCCCCTAATACCAGCTATACTCGAAGATCAAACCTGAGCACAAATCACAGATACATATTCTGGAAGATAGGCAAAGGTGTTAACTACAGGTGCTCATGCAAGCTCGGACACATTTCTGTTTCCATGAATATAGGCAGAACCCAAAATATTATGTGTTTTTGTGTTTACGGTATGTTTTTTACCACTGATGCACTCCAGCCTTCAACTTTTAGAATCAAATAATGTGTGGAGAGCTGCTTATCAAACTGTGATTTTGCATTCATCAGCTAAGTTTTTGTAGACTTAATTATTTTAAAATCTTTAATTATCATCGAAATTCTTATGATTATTGCTAGCAAAAAGAATCATTTAAGATTACTCCATAAATAACAGTTTTAAATTTCATGTCATTATTGCTGGGTATATTGAGAAGTTAATTTTATTAATTTAATTTAATTGCAATGGAGCACAGGCTCCGGTGGCAATTTCCCTACACACCCATCTTCCCCCTATCCTGCACCTACCTACATTTGCCCTCTACAAATTTTATCTTTAAATTCTTTCAAAGTTTTCGGTAAATTATTCATCATTTCTCTTGGTAACTCATTCCAATCCCTGACACCCTTACCTAAAAAAAGAGAATCTTCCCACACCCTTGTGCCTGAAATCGAGTGCCAGCTTGTGGTCATGGTCATCGTTTCCCTTCCATGCACTACTTTTCATACCTATTGCAATATCTTTCCATGCCTCATCGCCAGTATATGCCCTAGTACACTCCCATGACCCTCCTCATCCTCCTCCTGTCTTGCAATGAATCCCATTCCAGCTCCTTTATCATATCCGTCACTGATTGCATTCTGCGATAATTTCCAGAAACTAAATCTAGCAGCCCTTCTTTTGCACCCTCTCCAACTCCTGTATTTGATACGTAAAATGAGGGTCCCATACTACACTACCATATTCGAGCAATGGTCTGACCAAAGTTTTGTAACCCAATTCCTTGACTTCTCTCGTACATCCCCTCATCACACTCTCCAACAAGTGCAGAACTTTGAAACCTTTACCTACCACCTGTCCTATGTGTCCTGCCCAGTTAAGTTTGTTATCAAAAGTAATTCCAAGATATTTACATTTCAAGTCTTCAGCAAGCAATTCTTTCCCCACCTTATATTCATAGTTAAACTTTTGTTTTTTATTTGTGTATCTAATAAGCTGACTCTTCTTTGCATTTATCTTCATTCCCATATTTACCAACCCAACTAGATATCCTGACCAGATCACCCTGCAACTGTTTACAATCCTCTATCATTTTAATTTTTTTATATAGCATTATTTCATATGCAAACATCTAATTTCAGATAGTAAACAATCAACACAATTATTCATTAGAATAATGAATAGCAATGGTCCCAATACGCTACCCTGTGGCACACCCATTTTTACTTCCACTTCTTTTGATACTACATTTCCTATCCCTAACTTTCTGTTTTCTACCTTTTAAAAATTCTTCTACCCAGCAAATTACTTTCTTATCCACTCCAATGGTTTTTACCTTATTTACTACCATTTTATGGCTTACTCTGTCAAACGCCTTAGACAGATCTAGTGCTACACTATCAATTTGGCCTCCCTTGTCCATTTCATCTGAAATATCTTGCATATATCCCACCAACTGAGATTCGCATGAATATCCTTGCCTGAAACCATGTTACCTACTTGAAAACCACTTACGTTCCTCACATATATTTCTGATGTGGTTGCATATCAATCTTTCCATTAATTTACCTACCACTGATGTCAAACTGATTGGCCTGTAATTCTCAACTCTATTTCTCACCCCTCCCTTATGTACCGGTACTACTATTGCACTTTTCCAGTCCTGTGGTAAGCAGCAAGTGTCTAAACTCAATTTAAATATTTCAAGATAAGGTACAATGTCACATCCAGCTATCTTTAAGATATCTGTAGTAATATTATCTTCACCAGCCCCTTTATTTTTTTCAGCTTTCTTATTTCCTTCATGATTTCCTCAGGATGGATATCAAATTTTTTAATATCGTCATTTCTAATTGTGTTGTTAAGCTCGTTCTCTGAATTAGACCCTCCTGTTTCTGATTCATTGTCCCTAATGCTTTCACTGAACCAGTTACTTAAAATCTCTGCCTTTTTCAAATCGTCAGTAACTTCTTCTCCATCCTATCTATAAGTGTCTCTACACCCTCCCTTCCCCTCAGTTTCCTGATATAGCCATAGAAATTTCTAGATGCATCAGTCAATGGTCCTCCTGCACTGATAATACTCTTCATAAACCCATCTTTAGCCATTTTATTTGCTTATTAAGTCCTTGTTTAGTTGTTTTAAATATTCCCTACTACCCTGCTGTCTCTTAACTCTGTTATGTTCTTTTCTTACCAACCTCTTTAACCTCCTCACTTCCCTATTATAGTACATAGGTTCTCTACTTCTCTTTTTTTCTGCTTTGGAATAAATTTTTCTTCCCCCTTTCTTATTATCTCCTTGAACTCTTCCCACCTTGACTCTACTGTACCTGAGCCTTCCTTCCATTTGCTGAATTGTTCTCTGAAATATCTCTTCAAATTTGAAACCTGTGCCTTTTTATAATTGTACCTATTTCCCCCTTCAATTTTGGCTGCTGGTTTACTGAATCCTCTAATATCCATCAGAACTGCTTCATGATCACTTATTCCTTCAGTTACTTGATACCTCAAAAGGTTTTCATCAGGCTTAGTTAGAAATATATCCAAAATTTTTGGTCCCCTAGTGTTTTGCTCAACCACTTGTGTAAATCCTCCTTCCCTTATCAAGATATTTTCAAATCTTTGTTCCCTTGTGTTATTTATCTTATTCCCTTCCCAGTTTACATCTGGTAAATTTAAATCCCCGCCGATGATGATCATTCTATTCTCAACTCTGAAATCTGAGTATGAATTTAATTTCTCCCCAAGAGCCTCATCCTCTTCTGTCATTCTTCCACTGCGGTAAACAGCCAACCCTCTGATTTTTTCCTTTTTATTACCCCAGAAATCTACCCCAAGTAACTCATGATCTTGATCTATGAACGCCAGTGAACTGTGGTAGTTTTTGCTAACTAGTATGAAGACTCCTCCACCAATTGCTTCTCTATCTCTGCGGTACACTCTGTAACCATCAGGAAAAACCTCACTGTCTAGTACTTCTTCTTTTAACCAACTCTCTACCCTAATTATTACTTGTGGTTCGTGCATCTCTATCAAGTTTGCAAATTCGATTATTTTGTTCATTATACTTCTACAGTTTACCATTAACACCCTTACTACTGGCTTTACATTTTCAGAATTTATCTCCTCTTTCCCACTTTTACCGCAGTCAGTTACTGTTTCAGCCATTTCATCTATTTCTTTAATATCTGTGACTTTCCCCATCGCGAATCTGCAATCAGTATTCATTTATTTATTTATTTAAAGGTTTATTTAGCCTGGCAAGATTAGGGCTGTCAAGCCCTCTCTTACATCATACCAGGTGTTTACAATAAATAATATACACCTTACACAAACTAACAATATACAACACTTATATAACATTTGGCAAAATTTAGGTTTAAGAGCAATATTAACAAAAAATCATCTTAATAATATTTATGAGTAAAATACTAACTAAAATCTTAATAGTATTCGTTCTTAACTAGTTAATAATTTAATGGTATAAACTAATGCTAGTGGAAGATAAAGAAGTAAATGGTACAAACTTAATACTAGTAGAATGAAGAAACAAGACAAACTAATAATAGGGAAGGCAGAATAAGAGGTGGACACTGTAAACATCAATATTATTCAGATCAAAAATTTAAGTTATAAATAGAAGGATTGGTCTTTTAGCTAGTGCTCCAATAAGTAATGCTTTTTCAAATGAGTTTTAAATGGGCCGATTTTTGTGGTAGTTCTAATTTTCAGGGGAAGATCATTCCACAGTCTAGCCGCTGAAATGAAGAAGGAATTGGCTAGGGTTTCCGAGCTGTGGGAGTGGATGGTTAGTATGTTTGAGTTCAGGGATCTGGTATTAATATTATGAGAAAGTCCTAGATATGAGATATTGGAACAAAGGTAGGCGGGAGTTTTCAGATGTATGAGGCGGTGAAGAAGACATAGAGTGTGGAATCGTCGTCGATCCCAAACGCGCAACCACTGTAAGCGGTCGTATGAAGGTGAGACGTGGTCGTACAGTCGTAGATCACAGATGAACCTTACACAGGAGTTCATAACAAGTTCAAGTTTCCTTATGTCTGCCGAACTCAAATTTTGCTGAGCAACGTCACAGTAATCGAGATGGGGTAGCACCAGAGTCTGCACCAATTGCTTTTTCAAATGAGTGGGGAAGAATTTCTTACATTTATACAGAGCATGAAGAGAAGAGAAGGCTTTGCGACATACTGAAACAGTATTTTCAGACCAGTTTAAATTACTATCTACTAGGACTCCAAGATCTTTTACAGAGTCACTGTAGTTTAACTCTGTTCCCTGAAGCTTTATTTTTGGGAGATTTGATGTGAAGTTGCTGCCTATCAGTTTTGGACTTGCAATAACAATAGCCTGAGATTTAGAGGGATTTATTTTTAATCCAAGTCTCTTTGCCCAATCACAAAGATTATTAAGGTCTGAATTTATTTGCTGTATTATGGTGAGTATGTCTTTTGGTGATGCACTAAGGTATAGTTGTAGGTCGTCAGCGTACAGATGGTAATAACAGTAACGTAGGATACTAGCCACATCGTTAATATAAATAGAAAAAAGAAGTGGCCCCAGGACTGAGCCCTGGGGGACACCACTGTTTGCAGTTTCCCATGGTGATCTGTTTCCATTGGGATCTGCAACACAATGCTGACGGTTCCTCAAGTACGCTTCGAACCAGTCAACAGTGCCGCTGGAAAAATTTAATCCTCTCAGTTTGGACAGGAGTATGTCAAGGTCGACAGTGTCAAATGCCTTGCTGAAATCAAGAAGTATGACTATTGTTATTTTTCGTCTGTCCATAGCAAGTCTTATGTCGTCTGTTACCTTTATTAGTGCAGTCACCGTACTGTGGTTTTTTCGAAAACCGGACTGAAAATTATCTAGTTTGTTGTGCGCATTAAGGTGCTTAGTGGTTTGGTCATGAACTACATATTCAAGAGCCTTTGAAATGGTAGGTAATAAACTTATTGGTCGATAATCTATTTCTGTCCCTTCACCAGCAGCCCCTAACCTAAAAAAGGCACAGTCCTGACCCCATCATCACTGGAAACGGGCTCCCTCACTGCTTTAGCTAACAACTCAGAAAGTACTCCCTTCCCCCTTCTATTTCGGTGTAGGCCATGCCTAGTGAAACCCCACCTACCAATGGTGTTCAAAGGCACAACCCCCAACACAGAACTAATGCCTTTCCCAAGTAGCACTTCCGTTTCCACATTAACCCGCCTCACAGCATAGTTCAATTGTGGCCGGTCATGGCGACTTAGGACCTGCATAAGCTCCAGCCTGGTATGCTGTGCCTCCTTCACCACCTTCCTCAGGTCACTCTCTATACTATAACTCGCGTTTCTGAATGGCATAAACCAAATACTGAAGGAAGAATTTGGACTAAATATAAATCAAAGCAAGAAAAAAGTGATAAAATGTAAAAGTAATACTACCAACAATACTAGATTAAATATAAAAATAGGATCGGATCAGATAGAAAAAGTGAATTCTGCTACTTGATGGCCGAAGCAAAAATTATGTTAAAAGCAGAATAGCAGTAGAAAAAAAAAGAGCCTTCATGTAAAAGAGGAATCTTTTAGTATCAAATATTGGTCTACGACTCTGTGTGTGGAGCACAGCACCTTATGGAAGTGAACCATGGACTTTAAGAAAGAAAGTAAATTGAAACATTTGAAATGTGGTGCTCTAGAATGATGCTGAGAATTAAGTTGACAGGTATAGTATGAAATGAACGAGTTTTGGAAATGATGGGTGAGAAGAGAAGTTTGTGGAAGAGGCTTACAGAAAGGAGAGACAGGATGGTAGGTCATATTTTGAGACATGCTGGATTGGTTAATTTGTTAATGGAGGAAACAGTCGAAGGTAAAAAATGTAGAGGAAGACAGAGATTAGAATACATGAAGCAGATAATTGAGGACGTAAGGTGTATGCGTTATGCTGAGATGAAGAAGTTAACGCAAGATAGGAAGGGATGGAGGATTACATCAAACCAATCGAAAGACTGAAGACAGAATATATATATATATATATATATTTATTTATTGTTGCTGAGATGGCCGTTATAAACAAAACACCCTGAAGTCGCCTGAAATGTTAAAATCTCATTCTGAACAATCGAAAGTTGAAACGTAACGTCGCAATTCACGAATCACGTTCCGTTAAGCCTACGGTATCAAGACATACGTCGCGTCTAGCAGGCTATTACAATATTGTTTCAAAGAGTCTCTCACTTTCTTGCTTACCGTTTCACAAAAATGTTTCAACACCGCATAACAGTCATCTGAAACTATTTCTCCTAAACTGAAGAAATGTCGAAATAACAGCACTAAACGTGATATATATATATATATATAATACCTCGTGTATCTACAAAAAAAAATAAAGTGTTCTTTCGGCAGAAGCATAAGAAGAAAATAATAAAATCAAAATGCAGATTTGCAGCGCAATGTAAGTAACATTCACATCCAATCCAGCTGAAACACTTTTCGGGCAGATTTCTAATCTCAAAAACGGATGCAGATTTTAAAGAAACCGGTTCGCCTGTTCGAGGATATGGATATTTAAGTATTATGTGTGTGTTGTGTTGTTTTTCACTTCAATAAACAATAAAAGCACCTGAAAGTTGATAATTGAATAGGTAGATCATTTATCAAACGCAAAAGCTGAGTGCATGGCTAACCAGCCGAAAGAAAAAAAAATATCGTTCATGACTGCTATAGTTTTGATTTGCTTTCCAAGTCGAATTTAATGGCGTGCTGGTCTTATCATCCCGTGCATTATAAAGATCAGTTTCGGTGAGGAAAAAAATGTTTAATTTTGTTTTCTGGTTTTCTGTCAACAGTTACCTCTATAGGACATCCAAGTTTATTTTTGACACAATCACTTGATAAAATCAGTAACTTACAAAGACAGGGGTTAATTCTAACTGTGTTAAGTGGTAACAGCCGGGGAATCGTAGTCTTCTAGGAATTTACACTGTAAACAGCATATATTACAGCAGACCTCAATTACAATTACAAGCAGCTCCTGTGTTTCCCCTGTGCTCCTGGAAATAAGAACCATAAATAAATGATCTGCAAATTTTATTTATTCATTAGACGTTACTATTGCTATTCCAATTTATATCACCGTTTTTGAAGCTATGAATGTTTAACGCAGAAAGCAAATTCAGATTTACAGTAAACATTTTTAACCACTGCTAACAATAAGCAAAAATCAGCAGAGCTAAAAAACTGCTTGAACGCATCATGCACTGGCACGTTCTGTCCCAAAACTGAGCTTGTGGCTAAAAACAAATCTGTCAGCTATAAGGAAGATCACGCGCAATATTAACGCAAATACCGGTATTTGTGGTTCTATTGTCCTGAATTTCTTTGAAGATTTTCCATTAACCTAAGCCTTGAAAACATCCCTATGAAATATGTTGCGATCAACAGTCTCAACGTGTATCTTCCGAGGAGAACCCCGTTGTGCTCTTTTTAGATACTCACGAATGTCTGCGCATTCCAGGTCCACTAAACATATTCAATAAACCTCACAATCTCAGATTTTCATCAAATTTGGCACATTTGAACTATTCCTATAGGCTTGGAAAAATATCAAATTTATTCTAGACATAGCAGCATGTTTTATTAATTACAAATTTGTAAATTTTTCATATTTTTTTTTTCAAGAACCTCAAACGGACATTTTTAATAGTTTTAGGATCTCTCCCAATTTGGCTGGAGAGCTGGGAGAGGTTTCATTTAACAGAATTTTTCATGCTCTTTCGTGTTGTACAACATATTATAGGCTAACACAAAAAATTTTGCTATCTAAATCTAAAAACAAATCAAAAAATTTTGAAAACATTACATAGTTGTAATAAAAACGAGTTGACATACCTCGAGGAGATTTGGTACTTTTCCAAGTCTATAAGAACAGTACACTTTTGTCACATTTCATGTGGATCTGAGATGGTTAGGTAAATTCTGTTTTAGAACTGTATTGATTTGACGTGGAATGAGCTAATCGCATCAATTCCCTTTCATCAACAAACAAAATTATTGAAACACAAACAATTCGTTTTATTTAGCAGGCAAATACTTAACGGTTACCTAAAAATGATAAATTAGTAAACAGAATGATCAATTGTTACGTATTTGTTATAAAAACGTAGTTACTGTCTCAAAGCAAAACAGCAAACAGCTTCAAATCCACATATAAAAAAAAAGTCACAATTAATTTCTGCGCAAGAGAAATCAAATAAGCGACGTTTCTTTTAACGATTGTTCTAAGGAATGAAAGAAGGTACAATGACACCTAGGTTCCTTGCTTTGAGTGGGTGCGCTGCTATTTTGATCTGCACACTTCCTGCGACCGAGTAGAAGGCCTTGCGCGAACAGGTACTCGCGAGACAATGGCGCTCAAGTGGAGCGTGAAAACAAAGGAACGTCGCAGTCTGGAGGACAATAACGTTCGCGTTTAATATTCACAACGATCTTCCAAGGTAGCGATCCTCGTATATGTAAAGGAAAGCTACGAGGGTTCTAGAATGATTCCTCTCATGAAATGGCTATTAACTGTACAATGCAAGGAGTCTAGTAAAAATTTCGGAAATCTGCCTAAATAGTGACCTCAGTGAAGAAGAGTGACGTATAGCATGTCGATTACACTCGACTCCCTTAAACTCTCAAAATTTTATAGATTTTGAAATAAACAGACTGCATCTACAGCGGTTCTGAAGCCATTCCGTATATTAGTGTTGACTTCTGTATTTACAATGGTAGTTTGTAAAGTTCTCGGAATCACCACAAGATCTCATTGCTATCCCAACGTGGTTCCGGCGTAATATTAGGTCACCCTTTAGGAGTAAACACGTGACGCGTCAGTGCTCTGAGTAGAGATCTGTGGTGCTGACACTTCTTTGTTATGGTTCCCGCGTAGTGATTTGTGAAGCTGGAAAAAATCGAGACTGGAGCAATGATTAAGCACTTCGTAAAGAAAGGTACAACAGCAAAGGAAATTCATGCCAATTTTGAGAACAGACTGGGTGACTTTACTCCTTCATAATCAACTGTTTCGAAGTGGACAAACGAGTTTAAATTTGGTCAGGACACCTTAGATGATGATCCGCGAAGTGGTCGGCCAAGATGTGCCACTACCCCAGAAATTATTGCAAAATTGCATAAAATAGTCATGGAGGATCGCCGACTGAAAGTGCGAGAAATTGCTAAAGTTCTAGGGATATCATCTGAACGGGCATATCGCATTTTAAAAGGGGAAATCGAGATGAGAAAATTATCTGCTGGATGTATGCCACGACTCTTAATGCTGGATCATAAACGCATCAGAGTGGAAATGTCCGAACAATGTTTGACCCGTTTTCAGAGAAACCAACAAGATATTTTACGCTCGTTTGTGGCCACAGGTGAAACTTGGGTCAACCATTAGAACCCAGAGACAAAACAAGTCAAAGCAGTGTAATCATGTTGATTCACCACCACCAAAGAAACCAAAGGCAATACGGTCGTCCGGAAAGATTATGGCGTCAGTTTTCTGGGATGCGAAAGAGATTCTGTTGCTAGTTTATCTTCCCACTGGTCAAACAATTATGCGACAATATTACACTAACCTCTTGCTGGACCATATATATATATATATAACGATAAAAGACTATGTCTGGCAAGGAAGAAAGTCATCTTTCATCAAAACAATGCAATCCCTCACACAAGTGTCGTTACCATGGAAAAAATACGTGAACTAAGATACGAATTGTTGCCACACCACCTTATTCATCTGATTTGGCTCTATCAGACTTCCATCTTTTCACCAAGCTCAAAATTTTCTTTGGTGGCGGAGATTCTCTTCAAACGAAGAACTGACAGCCGAAGATGATGGGCGTTTTGTAGACCTGGAGGAATCTAATTTTCGAGAAGAGATCAAGACATCGGAACATCGTTGGACCAAGTGTATTAATATACAAGGAGCCTACATTGAAAAATAAAAAAGTTTCATTGAGGTAATTCATTTCTTATAATTCCATCCCGAGAATTTTCAAAACACCCTCGTAGGTGAATATTCAAATATCGCACAGGCAAAACGCTATGGCTTAATTTGTTCTAAATTTTCTAGAACCGTTTGTTTTGACTGCTACCCAGCCTAGTACAAATAGATTTTTAGTTAAATCTTTCTGCACAATTGTCAGTGCTGTGTAAAGATGTTTGTGTGTCTATACGTGCAGGATTTCTGGAAGAAAACGATTTTCAAAAAGTGGGCCAGACATGGGCCGAAGATGAACAGTGATCGTTTCCACAAACACACGATATGAACGGGCAGAACATCTTCGAAAAGCCGCTATATTTACTAATTTTACGGATATTAACGGCAGTAAATCGCATATTACTGGCACAATGTATGAATTCAATAATTTTATAAACAGTAGTTATTCCTGAACAGGCAAGTTTCCCACTCTGTTATAATACCATGGCGAGTAAATGCGCGAATCTGAGTGTAAGCAAGTCACCAAGAAGACAGGGAATGTTACTGCGATGTTTCAACATAGCGACAATGTTTCACCATAGTTCAACGAGGATGTTCCTGGACGGGAATACCGCAGCGTAGTTCCGGCATTAATCACGGGAATTCAGTTACCTTTACCAAAAGATGTGCTATCGCCAGGAAACATTTAATATTTTACACATAACCATAGGCACACAGTCACTGGAAGTACCTTGGAAGGATGAAACTATTCGATGTTAATCTCCCCACCAACATTATAGGACACTATTTATTTATTTATGTTATGCTTAAGGCTTTACGCCTCGTCTATGTCGAGGTCATTAGAGGCGCGATGGGACTGGGTGGAAGGAACAGGAAGGAATTAGGCCATGGCCTTTGAAGGAAGTATCCCGGCATTAGCCTTGAGTGATTTGGGGAAACCATGGAAAACCCAAATCTGGATGCCCGGACAGGGATTCGAACTGGCGTCCTCCCGAATGCGAAGCCAAAGCGTTAATCGCTCACCCACCACGCTCGGTATATATAGGACATTCAGTACAAGAGCACTAAAGCCAGTTTAAACAGCAGTTAAGTTTTTGGACTACGAGAAGAAAACGCACACAAATCATGCTCTCCGCCTCGGTTCTCTCTAACACGGTGTGTCGATAGTTTCCACTTTTTTTAAAAAAAAGTAGCTATCGTCATTACTTCAAACGATAACTCAAAATCCATTAAAAAACGATGTAGATCTTTAAAACATTCACATTAATAAGAAAGAAAAGATTTACGAAGCTATTCAACACGGAAAAAAGTCGAAATATTAATGTCAAAACAGCTCTGATTCACTTTTTAAAAAGAAAGAAAGCAAAATGCTTCTATGGTAGAATTCTACTTGCTCTTTGAAAATGAATTTCACTATTGAGCAATACTTGTTTTTCATGTCCTCAGGCTCGTGATATTTATTTTTCGTCTTCCTCCCCCCCCCCACCCCCCACCTTCTCCTTAAAAAGAAGTCCTATCGAGAAAGGTCGCGTGAACTTCACGCCCGGACAGTGTTCCTTACTGAAGCAAGTGGGATTTATTCCTCCACAGAAACGTCCAGGGTAATTTAACTGTGATGGTTTCCCGTTACATTCACCAGTGTGAAAGCGTTGGTGTTGTGGGTGAGTCGATTGCAGTGAACGACGATGTGTGTGTCCAGAGCAGTGCGCAGTTGACGAGAGATGACACACGAGAGACGGCATAAGCCGGTGTCGGCATGTCGAGTCTACACTTCAAAAAGATCTAGAGGCCATCAAGCTTAACAACCGCATCGGATGGACCAATATTGCCGCCACGCGTCGTGTGTGCTCGCCTCAAACGCAGGACTTTGTAGACAATCTGAGAACAGGAATCTCCTACCCTTCTGGCCGAATCCTGAATAGTGAAAATCCCTACCACAACTGGAGCTCGAACCAGTTAACCACACTTCGAGCGCCAAATACCGCAATTTTGTCTCAGTGACGCCTGCCAGCAAGATCATTAATATCAAAGAATAACGAGGAAACAACAATTCTTGGTAGAAGTACAGCTTAGCGAAGTTACACTAACGTAAGTCGAATAATATTTTAGGCAATTCTTACAGTTAAAACTCGGAAGATCTGTACCGCGACACCTGGCTGGTTTAGTAACATTTTCATCGACGAAATGAACACAGTCATGCATTTTCAGTAACACAATTAAAAACAGGCCTCTTTTGGTAAGACAGTCTTATTAGGTAGATCTTATCCGTCAGAGTTTCAGTGAAAGGACGGCAGTGAGCAATGCGAACAGTTTTACAGTCTTGAGCAATGCAACACGAAATTATGAATTAAGCGTCGCAACACGTTCTCGACATGGATAGTTCCTGAGACGCGGGTCGGATAGCTTATTTTTGCACTGTTAACTTGGTATTTTAAAACACAATCTGATTATTAGGAATCGTCCTCCGCTGGTGCTATAATTTCTATCTTCAACAGAAGTAATCAAATTCGAAAATCTTTATACTCAGGTATGTTCCCTGCTATCAAGCAGTTTCTGCGAATAAAATACTTTTTTGTCATCTCGTATTTTTATAAAGTACATTGTTCCTCTCCTCACTATTGATTTTCCAACTGAGATACAAATATTTTGATCGGTTTTTGATGGCAGTTTTGGCAGAAATGAAATAGAAAGTGAGTCATGTCTGATCAGTTTCCTCAATTGCTTCGCAATGAGTGTATTAATCGTTTATTGTGCTACGGTGCTTACGACAGCCAAATTGTTTCACACAAAGAGACTTAAATAAAGCGATTGTCCCAGTTTCTTATTACGGAGCCAAATGAAAACAGGCATAGTCCTTAAGAGGTTTGGGTCACTAAGAGAATGAGCATTTTTTGGAAGACGCAAAGGTTATTCCGATGATTTGTGACAATCCCTGTCGTAAGACTTCATCCCTCTCATGCAAGCTTGACGGACGTCAGACTTCACACTCTTTGTTGACGGAATTTCCTGTGCTATATCATAGGAAAGTCTCTCCCTGCCGACGGAATTTCCTGTTATGTGTTACAGGAGTGTCGGCATCTTCGACGTCAGATTCGTTTCCCTCACAATTTGTGAAGGTATTTTCTCCTAAAACTCTATGATGCACTTGCTGCTCCATGAACTCACTATATCACTTGTGTCGTTCAGTATGTGTCAGAATATCTCCTTCCCCCCCCCCCGCCCTTTCCAATACCAGGTGCTTCGACGAACTCGTCTTACCTTGGCGTCTGCTGAAGCCATTACCTCATTTCACTGAGACACCAAGACGATGTGTGACTCTTGACACAAGGTTAGCTGCTACGAATCTCGGTGATACTTTCCCCAGAAGTGGAGCACGATTCCTAACCATCAGATTGTGTTTTAAAATCCCAAGCTAAACCCGAAACTTCTTCGCAGTGTTATGATGTAAGAGTATACGACACTGTTGATTGTGGCTTGGCCGTCTCAAGAGGGATGGCAAACTTAGTGGCCTTATATTCTTTCGGAACAGTAGACCTGAATAGTACGGCATCTGGTTTTTACCTTCTCCCTTCTTATATTTCTCATGCACGCCCATCACGGACATTGGAAAACTTTACGAACAATTTCATAATGGACAGGGAAACTTCACCTGGAAGTTGCTATGGAACTGAGCGCCCTCCTCATTAAACACTTACCCTCGGATATTACGTATTGCACACACCTGCTGAGGAAACAGTTGTGCGGTCGATAAATTGTACTATATTGGAATAGTCCAGGAGCAGTCTTGAGTCTTCCTCCGCCAACGGAAAAATTAATTTGTTGGTTTCTGGTGGCTTAAACATGTTTTAAACGTCCCTCCCTCACGCTACTTCAGCCCTTACAACTATCGTTATTTTGTGTTTTCACTTTATGAGACAAATAGCATCTCCACCTTATGGAGCGTCCATAAAATACGTGGCTCGGTCTAGGAGGGGGGAGGTGTTGGCCGGAAGGCTACGCTGCGCTACGTGGGGAGAAGGGGCGGGTTCCGAGCCAGGCCACGTAGCTTTCCATTCATATCATTTTTCACAATTAAAATGAGGTACAGAACACACAACAGCATGTGGATATTTATTTCCTTCATTTAATTATCTCCGTATGTAATTTACAATAGTCTGACAGGAGAAAATAGTACAAAATGTCTTCTGGAATCAAAAGGGAAATAAAACTACGAGCTACGTGGGGGGGGGGGGGGGGGAGTGGTAGAGGCGAAAGCCACGTCTGGCTACGAGGGGGGAGAGGGGGTTCACAGGAGGCCAAAATGGAGCTACGTGGTTTATGGACGCTCCCTTACTTGCTCACTTCAAGTTCAAATGTACAGGCATCTATGACTACATTTATCAGTTATCACCATGGTTTTCGGTACTCTGTGAACTTCAAGAGTATTTCACTTTGGAGTGGCCTAGATTCTCTTGAACTGCTTTAATGTCCGCATCTGGTTTGTCCATCATCTACTGATGGCCTATTATTATTCTCCAGATGCATTTCAAATTAAACGTTCATTCATTTGCAGAACGGAAACATTCTCCAAAGTAATCGCCAAACTCCTATCACACTGCCTTCACACGTGAACGAAAATATTGGCAGTAGGATTTCGAGATAATTTTCCCTTGAATAACAGACATTGTCTTAAGAAATGCTCGATTCTGTTTTAAGCAAAAACCTTAGCAGGTGGTGCAATAAAAAATATTCTTAAGCTTAAGTTATATTGCACGAGCAACCATAGACTATCGCGAAACTAACTAAACCCTGACAGATCCAGTATTAATTAAAATCTCAATTATTGCTTCCGTTCCTACCTTTCTGAACAAAAACAGAGAACTAAGACTTATGAGCTTCTTTTTTTTCTTATGGCTTTAAGCCTCGTCGACGTCGTCGAGGTCATAAGAGGCGGGATGGGATTGGGGACAAGGAACGGGAAGGAATTCGCCAATGGCCTTTTGAAGGAAGCATCCCAGCATTCGACTGGAGTGATTTGAGGAAACCATGGAAAACACAATCTAGATGCCCGGACCGGCGTCCTCCCGAATGCAAGGCCAGAACGTTAACCACTCACCCACCACGCTCGGTACTTATGAGCTTCCTACGGCCAAACTGTCAGCTGCGTAAAAATTATGGGATCTCAAAGTATTAATTCTGTAATTTTAAATTAGTCCACAACTCAAAGCTGGTAGTCAGTGGTAAGATGGCCTATTCCTTTCCTCAGAACTTACGGTTTAAAGTGGAATCCGAACAGTGAAGCTCATATGGACAAAGCAGAACCTGTAAAAGTTATCAACTGAGCTACCAGATCGCTACAGCAATTCTGTATCTACAGAAAAACTTGAAAGTGTGCAACTGTATTCTCTGATGTTAAGCGCTACGAAAGTGGTTTATGCTATACTCGATCGAATTTTCCATTGAGTCACTTAAATTTGGTTCGTTTCTGTTAATTCTCTATGGGTCTGAAGTTTTTAGGTAATAACACTACCAGTAACTTCCCCTTCAAATTCAATAAGCATATTATCTGTCAAGATTTTAGTACAAGAGAAGGCTTAATCATCAGCTTTCTTCATAAGTTTCACCTCATTTCATTCACAGATTTCTGACGCTATATTCTTATGGAAGTATTCGCTCAGAAGTCTACTGAGCGTCAAGGTTCTAATCAAGTACACTAATATTATGGCACTGTGGTCGGTAACGCCGACAGAGATCAAGGCCTAAGGCTTTTCAGAAACACTCGTGTGTTCGTGACATCGACATTTGCACTTGTCCTGCTGCAGTGCGGCTGAGTCCTGACTTCGCACCGCAACTCATGCATCAGTTATACCAGTGTTTCTCTCTCAACCTGTGGTCTGCGGATAATCTGAGGTCCGCAAAGACAGGTCCACGAGCAGAATAGTAAATATTTAATTCTAACAGAATTTAAGATATCGTAACAAATAATAAATTAATAAACATTATTTGTATAATATGGCTGCCGTACTTGTACTCCACGAGGCTATGAGGAAATACTAGCCAAGATTCCTATAAACCAAACTTTCTAAAATCCTTGAATATTTCAACGACCAGGCGGAAATCTGGTATTTTCTTGTTGTGAGGATATTACTGCGTTGTTACTGTTACAAAACACGTTTCCAGCTGGTATCACAGAGAGCGGCGTTCCTTTAAATATTAAGTTAATGACCGTTTCACGAGGATCTTATCGAAGGTGTTACGGTTATCGTCATGTAGCACAGTCTTTAGAGACTGTGGTACATCACGATAATAACTGATAGAGTTGGTTAATAATATACGTAAAAACAAAATTAGGCCCATAATATGTAGTGGCTCGTAGAACTATTTTTGATATTTTACTGGTCCTCGGGTTGAAAACTATTGAGAGACGCCGAGTTATAGTAATTCCCAATCACCTTCCTATACTAAGCAACGTACACGGTGTCTGACACTAGGCAATCACTACTGCGAAATTCTACAGATCGTATCAACCTGCTTCACGTTTCGAGATTTGATTTTTCGTGCCCAAAACTGACAGTTAAGTAAGAACAGTGTCGCAAGTGGAATTAAAGGAACTCATTTCCGGCGGATGCTCAGAGAAATTTAACTTCGGTCCTTTAATAACTCAGCGAAATTTAAGATACTCCTTAAAGTGTGATCTCTTTTTGTTACTACAATTTCGGAGCATAACTAACCATAAATCACTCACCAGATAAAAGAAAAGCAGATGCAGCAGTAAATTATTTGTTATCAATTGTAAGTTATATTTATTACAAGTTTCAAAGGAAGGCGTGTGTGGGTGGTTTGGTGACACGCAGACAGGCAGGTGGCCGGCGTGTGTGCGCTGGCCCGCCTCGCCTTGATCCCCGCCAGCGGAGTCAAGGTGAGGCGCGCGCCCCCAACACGACCAACAAGATGCGCCGCCAACACTAGCACTCCCCGTCCACATCAGAACACTACTTTGAATTCTACCACAAATGTTACAGGCAGCTTTTTTTTGCATTGCGGCTTAAAGCTCGTCGAGGTTATTATAGCAGGAGATAGTGCAAGGAGCAGGAAGGAATTCAATCATGGCGTTTGGAAGGAACCATACAGGCATTGGTCTGAAAATATTTCTTAAAATCAAGAAAACCGAAATCTGGATGGCTGCACGGGGATTCGAACCTCCATCCTCCCGAATGCCAGGACCGACCGTCACCGCTCGCTCTTTAGGCTCAACAAATGTAACTGAAGGTATTCTCTTCAATTCTGACAAAAGAGTTGAATTCTACATGCAAGAGACAAATATGAGTAGAGGCAACAAAAATCGCGATTTCAGCACAGTTACTATAATTTCGGAGAGCATAGAAGATTATTTTTTGAAATCAATATGTTCCGTCTAGCTTTCCTTATCAGTTTAACTGCGGAAAATAGACGTAAAATGGTTGCAGCTGCCACTCTGAAGGACGAGTTACGTGATGGGAAGAACTGTACAATAGTTTCCAACACAGAGCTTAAGGTGTGGGAACACAGAAAAGAAAGTCGTTTGGCCTCCAACGATGGAGGAGGCTTCTTCAAACAATTAATACTAAACAAAGAAAATGTATTCATAAATTGTGGCACGTACTTCGCACGCTACTCGTTTCTAGTAGTTAGTGGACTGCGACGTCAGCGTCATTTAAACTGCAACGAAGTCTTCGTGGCTGTACCGCCAGAATGAAAGATAATGCGAGTCAGCAGACCACTGCAGATATTTTCGCACCAGAGGAAGACGGCAGAATTGTCCGTCGGTACACCCGTGAAGACTTCATTGCAATCATACGACGGGAAAGACTCCATTCTTACGTCATTTAAACTCCATAACAACATAATCAGCAGCATACGACTAGAGACGTAGAGTTTCAATCTATTCAATTCATAGCCGCTTACAGGAAAATGGTTGCTCACCGCCGCAGCACGACACTGCTAATGATCCCCTTTCCTATATTCTTCTGAAGTATACTGGACGAAATAACTCACAACTGTTAAAAACTATTACGTGGTCCAAGAGGAACACAGAAATTTATATCGGAAGCAGTTCTACCATACTTGCAGAGTAATTACATGCAATTCTACATAATTATCTGGAATGCAGAATATGACATTGTAATAATAAATAATTTTACCTTATGCATATAAGGCTTATAATATTTCAGATTTTTGCTTCAAATAGATGGCTTCATCTACTTTGTTACTCACAGTGACAATACTGAAGGACGTGACACCTGCGATTAAATTCAGTCAACATTAACTTTGTTAGAAACTGCACGAATAAAAATACACCTTCTCAAAACCACGTGTCTCTCACCAAATGTTATTACAATTGTTATTGTTGATATGATGAGTTTGTAGTTCACTAAAAATTAGTTCCTCATGTGAGAGGAAACAAGATTCACCGAGCATTAAAAATTGCAATATGAAATTTCGGTTTCATATTATTCAAACATTTAATTCACACGGCTGTAGGATCAGCAATTTGCAAAATGTACTATTAGATAGATACTGTACGCCATTTAGGTTGCATACCAAGTCATTTCATAGCAGCAAAAGAATCAGCCATCAGGGCACATTTTTTGGTCCTGGTACATTCTATACACTATCGCCTCTTTATTATGTTCACCAGTACGTCCGCCGCAACGGTCTTTTTTTTACCAAGCCACCTACCTATCAGAGAAGAAAAAGTTTACACCGATTCTACCAAAAATGCGTCGTGTGAACGTGAATACACGCAATCTAGATGGTTTCTCGCTGGTAAGGAACCCTATTGCTGACGCTCTGTTGCGCGCCCCCCCCCCCCCCCAGCGTTACATGTTTCGAAACATAAATGGAATAAGGGCGAATTTAAATTTTGAGCATATGTGTTTCGTTGAGCAAAAACCAAATATCGTAGTTAAAATTTTTTTAAACTATATCGTGGGAAGGTTACAAAGTAATAACGGGAGGTCAAGAAATAAAAATTCTACCCTAACTTATAGGGTATGGATGCTTACAGCTCGAAAGTAGAGAAGTACTTTTTCAGTTAAAAAAAAAGACAAAGTTTTCAGATTTGGAGATTTTTGTTACCGGTAGGGGCACCTATCGTAAAAACGGTATTACTTATGTACTTTACATTTGTCGCCAATATCTTCTACAACCTTTATTTACATAAGAAATACTAAAAATACTTATAACTAATATAGATTGTAAGTTAGGAACAAAATAAGCATAAGTTTTTATTTTGAGGTTAGTTAATTTACCGATTACTAGCATATTATTATTTAAAATGCATTAAATTCAAAGTGCTTTTTACTATAAAGATACCTACGATAAATCTGATTGTTCCTGAACGCTCAGCGACGTGGGGGCTGCATAGGAAAGCAGCGAATCAAATTAAATAGTGCAAAATAAATAGAAAAAATACATTAACACAACAAAAATTATTTTTTTATATTTATTTTGCGAATAATTAAAAAATGGAAAGCTTTAGATAATACTTTGGGGATGAACAAATATTATATTAATATTTTAATAAAATTGAAGTTATAGAATTATTCGAAATAACAGAAACTATAATCAGAATATACCGCGAGCATGACGAGAGCCTAATTATTCAGCATGAAAGTCTAATACCTTCCCCGTACTACTCCCCCCGCACTGATTTACTACTTACTTGGTTGTAAGTTGCTATGAAAACTTTACGACTCGATATATCAGAAACCAAAGCCCATTTGCATAAAATCGTTGAAGTATATAACCACAATACGTACATAAATCACAGAAATTCTGGCGGTCTCCTTAAAAAGAGGAGAATCTTCAACTTCCAATCTTATGCTGTCGCCTTTTCCGATTTGCACATTGCCATTACCGAAGAATAAGCAATTAAATTCGGACTGATCGAGACAATGCGAACTTTGCGCGGAAGAAACAACATTTTCTCAATTTTTTGAGTGTCGTATTTCGTTGAATTGCATAAACACAACTTTTTAGATTCATGTTTGTCGGATCAGGAAAACGTCACGGAAGACACCTACAGCTAGGTACAGCAGTTTGTCTATGAAGCGGACATGCGGTTCACTTAAGATATATTTTTTGTTGTTGTTGTTGTCGTCAGTCTTTCGACTGGTTTGATGCAATCCTCCATCCCTTCCTATCCTGTGCTAACCTCTTCATATCTACATACCCCTTACAACCCACGTCCTCCATTATCTGCTTCATATATTGTAATCTCTGTCTTCCTCTGCAGTTCTTACCTTCGGAAGTTCCATCCACTAACAAATTAACCCATTCAGAAATATATGCTGCACGAAATAAAATATTAAATATGTCACAACAGAAAATTAGAATTACATGGAGATAGTGCTGAAAAACGGCGTAAAATCCACATTACTAGTCTTTTAGTACTATAACCACTGTAAAATTAGATTTCTTTATTACAAGTAAAAATTCCAATCACACGCACAGTCATTCATTTATAATATCTATTAAAATTTTACATGTTCCACGAACTGCACACAGTATTTCAAGACAATAAGCCAGTTGTGTATCACTGATCAAGAGTTTTTGTTCAAACCTTTTCAGCGAACCGTAAATACAACGAATGAAAACAGCTTGGAATCACATTCTCAATAACTTTCTTTCCCCTTAAAATTAATTTTGACGCAAATATGTTCGGTGCCAGGTAGCATCCCAGAAATACGAGTCTCATGAAAACAGACATTTTCAAGCGAATGATATTAAAAATTTTCGCTAACGGTTGATATGGGATGGACGGTGTTCAACAGAGAAAAACTGAAAGAAACAAACACATTAGCCATCATTTCTACCGTCCCCTGCATGACGCAGGAGAGGGACAGGATTGATCAGGTGACGAAACGGCGAAATAAGCGCACGCCGAGTAGCCTTGGAGAGGTAAACACTCTATCTAGACCAGGTATGGGCAACCTTTGCTTAGCTGAGGGCGTAATTTCGGGACTTAATCAGGTCGCGGGCCGTAGGTAAGAAAGAAGTAGATAGTAGTGAATAAAAAGGCGATAAAAATTCACACATTTTTTATTTACTAGAATTACAATAGGATAATCAAACATACAAAAAGCAAATTAACAAAAACAGATAGAAAAATCAAATGAAAATTAATGGGAGACTTGAGTTTGAAGCGTTATTTGAAATTTCTGAAACTCTCGCGGGCCGGAATGAAGTTGGTGGAGGGCCGGATCCGGCCCGGGGGCCGGGGGTTGCCCATATATGATCTAGACTGTCGTGTGGCTCGAGCCAAAATCATATTGTTTTGTATGAAATACAATGGTACAGGCAGTTTGATGCATCAAAAAAGTGGAAGCGGAACCAACGGAAACTAGGTAGAACTGGAGCAACGCCCTCTGGAAACGCGGAGAGGCGTCGACCCTACCGATAGAGCGACAAAGTCATTCGGGGGCGCACGCGAGGGAAGGAGTTAACACACCATAACTTACTCCCATGGACGTGGACTGCCCCGAGGTAAACAATGATACCACAGTCGATCAGCCTGGGCTTTTTTACTTCCGTGAACCTACCCTTAAACAAGCATTGTAGCAGTTAAAAATTGATTAAGAAGTTCTTTTACGTGCTTAATTAAATTTTTTAGCAGTTAAGAACAGAGCAGTAGTTTCTCCCCTCTGCATCAAAAAGATGTTAAGTAATAAATGATAATAGAACTATTATAAGAAAAATCTTGGGTCCAGTGAAATCGACAGAATTATGGAAATTAAGTAGTAATAAGGAAATATACTAGCACATATAAAAGAATTAATAAGAAAAAGGAGATAGCTTTTTTTGACATATCTATAGAATGGACGATAATAGATTAACAAAAAAAAAAAAGACCTTTGGGAAAGAAAAACAAAAAATCAACAACAAACTGGATTCAAGAGATCATTAAAGATTTGGAAAGAAACCAGACAAGAGGAGAGAGAGAGAGAGAGAGAGAGAGAGAGAGAGAGAGAGAGAGAGAGAGAGAGAACTTTAGAAAGAAAGTACTAAGTATGAAAGCATTCCAAGGCAGAAGAGGAAAGAAATCCGGTCCGAAGTGGTCTGACGAGAGAAGGAAGAAACAGTGAAATAATGAAGGAATATTGGTCGGACCAGAAGAGAAAACATCAATAAAGAATTGAAATTGGCACGTGGTCCTAGCACGCCTCATCGCAAAGAATAATAATACGATAATAATGGCGATAAGATTAAAGAAGTGTTCACATTAACACTTCCGGTATTACTCCGACCTATCTTTTTTTTTTACTACTTTAACGGAGTGTAATATGGGATAAAATTGTAGGTTATCTGAGAAAATAAACGAACCAAATTTCAGATTGCATAACAGACTATTTATTCAGTTAGAAAAGTTTCTCAATATGGACTGTCACCTGCTCCGTTTTGGTAAGTAACTCATACAGGTTTTATAATACTTAGCTGAGCCAATCTATCGGACGAAATTGAGTGTTCTGAAACATAAAATTTGCGCCAGTAACATCTACAATCTCACATTCTCCATTAGGCTACATCAGGTGATATGGCCAGCCTTGGGCTAGTTAGTGTTTTCAGAACATTGGTTGCCGGTGCGCAACAATGAGTGGCCAATCGTTACTCTACAGGAAAATTGTATAACGAAGAAAATGAAGGAAGACAAGACAACTGTATGCTGAAAGTACTGATCGTGTTAGTATCCTGTTATATCGCTGTTACATGAGCACAAGTAATCCAGCCAGGTTCCTGGACTTTAGGAGAAATGATGTTCCACAATAAACCGTGGCTCTTAAACACCCTTACCGCCAAGACAAAAGTGCTCCTGTTGATATTCTGATTTGATCGATTACCGTCTATTTCTACCAGTTTCAAATTTTGAAGTTGAAGCATGAGGCTTATTCATAAATGGACACGCTTTTTCAAGAGTCTGCAGAGCCCAAAGACGACGGTGGGCGCCTAATGTTCACGTTTCTATGAAATAAATATCTAACCGCTTGACAGAGGCCAACGATTCAACCTTCCACGCAGAAGCTTTAAACAGCGGAACGGCAGCAGTTTAGGGTATGGGTAAATAGTAAGTGGTCTGTTAGGAATGAATATCAATTACATTCCACAGCTGCCTCTTTTAGAAAGGAATGCATTAGTTCTGATAAAATCTTAAGCTTCTAGTAGCTGTGTCTAGCCACCAAAGTTTCGTGCCTTTAATTGTTCGTGCTTTTTAGTTTTATTATTTTCCTTTTAAAAAAAATAAAAATAGCCTTTGAAACGCTCTGCGAAGGTAAGGATTTTTTTTAACTTCCAGGTGCAGAATGTGGATAAAAATAAAGATTGAGTGTAAACATTGTTCTATAATAGATAGTTGCATCTAGAAGCAAAACATGGTATATCTCGGATGAAAATAATAAGAATACTGTAACCTGTTTCCACCGAAGAGAAAACGTCGTGATAACATCTTACTGGGAAATAAAAACAGTAAATTACTTTTAAACGATCTATTCAGCTTAATGATTACCGATAGCAGAATGAACACTCATTAGTGCACTACTGACAAAACAAGATTGGTTTGTATTTAATGAAGAATAAGGAAACGTTCCACAGAAGTTTTTTAATGATCAATGTATGTGGCGAAATGGGATTGTGTTCAATGACTGTTAACACTTACCACAGACATATCGCGACAAACGGCGTCTCGAAATACTTTATGAATATCGATACCGGATACTTCTAAAAACATGGAACGAAGTTAATTTTTTTCCCCCTAGATACAGCCCAGAAAGAACATCTGAAAAGTTACTTGCATCAATTCTGATGCAGAATAGAGCAGAACTGCAAATACTGTCGAAAAGATGAATATTAGGCCTACTTGAGTAACAGCACAAATTCCGTCCGTTAATCGAAACAATGAGAGCGGTGGAAAAACTGTAGTCACGAAGTTTGTCTACAATTAGTCGGGAAATAGTTACGGAACACGTAACCAGCGAACGGGAAAGATTTTCTTTCAGGATGATGATGTGGACATGTTTCTGGCATCGGCTTGTTTATTTAGTGAGTGATGCAGGCGACACATACATACGGTACGTTGGCCATGGGCCGTGCGTCTCCTCATGGTGCTGCTGCAGGTGCGAGCGAAACAAAAACACTGCAGACTCCGCGCGGCGCTGTCGTGCCGGGCTGCCGCCTGGCCCGCTGGAGGGGGGCAAGGCCGGCGCTTACGTAACGAGGCGGGCGCGGGGTGGCCGCCGCCCACGCACCCAGCCATTCACTACCGCACACCAGCAACGCTACCAATCCACACGGTTACAGCGCTCCGACCTGATCGCGTGTTGGACCAACGGCTGTAATGGTAACATATCACTGTACGCTGCCACTGCTTGTGCAAGATGGCCCGCAAACAGATTTGTGGCTTCATTCTGCCACAAAAATGAATCGTTACGAAAATGAGATGCACCGGTCATGACAGCCTTACATCAGACTGAAATACGAATTTGACGTTCATAATTTGAAACATTTCTGATGAATTTGAAGAGATTTAGAAGTTTTAAAGGTGGGCGGATACCATCTCACAATAAAAGATTTTTTTTACGTTGAAGTCATCAGAGGCGGGAAAGGAATTGGGGCAAGGAATGGGATGGAATTCTGCCAAGATTTTTGAAGGACCCGTTCCGATATTCGTCTGGACTGATGTGGGGGAAATTACGGTAAACCCCAATCTGGATGACCGGACGGCGATTCGAACCCGCGTCCTCCCGAATGAGAGGCCAAAGTATTACCGTTCACCAACCACGCTCTGTCACTATAAATGGTTACAGGCCATGACCGAACGAAGTGGTATAGAGCAAATACAAACTTGACCTCTGTTTGATCCTAAGGGATAACTCCGAAAAGATTGAAATAAAATAATTGTGCCTGAAAAAGACTTAGAAGTATTAAAGAGGTATCTCGGTATGTAGCGGATGGAAGGAAGGGAACGAAGAAGGCGTATACAACGGCACACGTATTGCAAACAACACCGCAGTTTAGCTATGAAAGGCACTAAGCAAACAGTTAACATGCCTCGGTGACTCTTACGTCACGTGCAGAAATACTGGTGACTTATTTCTTCAATATATTCTCACCAACATCCACTTACTGCAGTCATTTCACGATTCTCAAGCTATCTACAATCCTTCTTAAAACAATGAATTATCCAGCGAAACTGTTCGATCAATCACCTGACTATGCACAACTATGCTCCAACTGGAAAACTGCCGCCAAGCCGGTATTGATCGAGTCCTCCTGCAACCATTGCCACTTTAGGTTCTACTTACCTGCTAAGCTGCCAGAGTGTACAGTTTCTAACAGGATCCAGCACTGTCGCCGCCGAGAACAGGAGCACAGCGGTCAGCGGCCAGTGAACCAGTGCCAGGAAAGTATAAAACGCTCCCCGCTAAACTGATATCTTTCTACCACTCGATGATGTGAGGGTATAAAAGTAAAGGCTATTGCTTACAGTATACTTTATCTTAAACAGCTGAGGAAGTAAACTTAGCAATGTCTTTACAGTTATATATAAAAAAAACCTCTTACTTGCAATGTAATCTGGTAACCTTCCAAGGTGGTACTTCTATTATACAGCATCAGCAGCAGCCAGACGTGTCCCCTCCCGCCGCGTGCCTTCATTTTCCCGGAAGACGCGGATCCTGGCCGCTTTGAGACTGTCTTAATGCCCTCGCGTTACATCCATGTAGTGGTCTCTATACTGTTTGCCAGGAGAGGTCTTCAGTGTAGAAATCGCGATCGTAGAACGAATAAGTCTCATAAATAGTACACTACCTCAAGTTTTTCGCCCTAAAGCAGTTCTACCAGGTGGACCTTCGTTTAAAAAAAATCGGGGATTAAAACTTGTGCCTGAATGAAGTATATCCACATACAAGACAATTAGTTATCAGCGTCGGTTTATACGTACGCGTTAAGGCGGTGTATTCATGTATGCGTGATCCCGGGTTCGATCCCACCGACCGCCAACTTCTTTTGTATTTGTATTTTTTTCTCATTCCTATTCCCGTTTGCACCATTATAAATTTGTTTTGAAACAAATTCACTAATTTATTTATCTTCCTTTGAGGAATGCGCAAATGTTTGGTTGATATAAATTATACAAACACTTCGAACACAACATTTAATAAAACATACCCTTTTGCAGCAACATACAATTTATATTATTGAAGTAGGAAAGCACATTTCCTTTATATTTGTAAATCACGGTCTTTCCTTTCCTTAGTTAATTTTGAGCTATACCCAGGGCCGGCGCTAGGAATTTCGGGCCCTGGGTAAAATGGGCGGGTGACCTTTTTTTTTAAGCTCTACAAATTGGCTTCTGGCCTGGGGGCCCCTAGAGCCGGTGATCAGGGCCCCCATCAGCCGGCGGGGCCCAGGTACATTTGACCCGCTTACCCCTCCCTAACGCCGGCCCTGGCTATACCATCCATAATTAATCATGTAATAAAAATAGGAGCTGGTAAAATATTGCGAATAACTGAATCTTCACGAGAAGATATTTCAAATAGTTTGCTTATGGCTTTACGCCTCGTCGACGTTGAGGTCATTAGAGGAGGGAAAGGACTGGGGGCAAGGAACGGGAAGGAATTCGGCCATGGCCTTTCGAAAGAAGCATGCAGACATTCGCCTGGAGGGATTTCGGGAAACCATGGAAAAACCAAATCTGGATGCCTGGACGAGGATTCGAAACGGCGCCCTCCCGAATGCGAGGCCAGAGCGTTACCGCTCACCCACCACGCTCGGTTTTCAATAGTTCGGGTGCGCTTTGCAGCCTTTTCATTAGTATTTTTATATGGCGATAGAATTACACAACACATGGCTGACATAAACGCGTACATTTTGGCGTTATCACTTTCACTGACCAAGTAACCTTTCACTTTCCATTTGAAAAGACTTGTTCATAAACGGTCATATCAATGTGGCCACCCAACGAATCAAACAATAACAAAAAAAATTCATTCCCTACTATGATTTAATGGCAAACTCAAAAAAAAGTAGCTATACAATTCTTTCGTCTGCTTTCCTGATTTGGAACATTTGCGTATTCCTCAAAGGAAAATTAATAATTCGGGGGATTTGTTTCAAAAGAAATTTGTAATGCTGCAAAAGCGAATAGAAATGCGAAAAAAAATTGGCGGTCGGTGGGACCGAACCGGGATCACCCGCACATGAATACACCGCCTTAACGCGTACGTCTAAACCGACGCTGATAGCTAACTGTCTTCCCTATGAGTATACATCATTTACACACAAATCGTAAACCCCGATTTTTTTTAAAACGGAGGCCCAACTGCCAGACCTGCTTTAAGGCGAGAAACCTGAGGCGGCATACTATTTATCAGAGTTGTTCGTTCTACAATCGCGATTTCCACACTGAAGACCTCTCCTCGTTAGTGTACCTCTCTGTCTCACGCAGACGCACGTCCAGGCTGTTGGTTAATCGCACTCTTATAAGTATAGCTCGAAGACAGCTCTAAAATACTCTGATAACAGTAGAGTTTGTGAATAATAAATCTGTACCTATGAAAAATGAGAAATAGACTGACAACGAAAAGACACTAATAAAGAAACTGTGCCGAAATAAATGCCCGGATATGCTCTTAAAGATTAGTCTCTGTACGCCAACCTTTTTGACGCTTTAATTTACCCTTTTGATTTCCAAAACCAGCGCCTTATTAGTTCACTGTAACTAATTTTTCTAAGGCATTGCACATGAAATGGATGAGGCTTAGTTATTTTTTAACTGCTTTATGCCTCATCTACGGCTAAAGTCTTTAGAGGCGGGATGGGACTGGGGAAAACTAACGGGAAGGAATTAGGCCATGGCATTTTTAACGGAAGCATCCCGGCATTCGCCTGGAGTGATTTGGGAAAACCATGGAAAACCCAAATCTGGATACCCGGACCCGGATTCGAACCGGCGTCCTCCCGAATGCGAGGCCATAGTGTTAACCCCTCACCCACCACGCTCGGTGACGAGGCTTAGTAATCATGTTAGTACCTCCATCTTACGTAATTGGCATTCCAGTGTAGGAGGACAACTGTGATGTACAGAGACAGTGCTTAAAATTTCCAGGGCACTGCACTAGTTCAAAACCAACAATTTGAACGGCCAAAGGAAAGCGGTTTAAGCCAATACTGTACCCCAGCTAGTGGCTGCCCTGGGTAGATTCTTCAGCTCCAGCCAATGTACGACACTAAGAACTATTATAGTCTTCCCAGAAACGGCAATCTCTTATGAGCTCTGTATGCGGGAACTACCTTACCGACACATCCATGACACAAGTATATTTCGTATGCTTAATTAGAACAACTATTACAACCACAACTATTACAATTACAGAGTGATGTCAAGAAAGTCTATGAATTCGAATATGCCTCCAGTACCAGCGTTGATACCCCGTAATCATATGTTGGGTCAATTTTACACGGTATGCTCAACCGTCTGCTCCACACCGCAGCCACAGCGGTGCTACCTCGCACGGAACAGCTTCTACACAGGGTCTGTTGCCTCTGTCATTATTATCATCATTATTATTTTAGATTGGGGCTAGTTGGGCGGCCAGAGCAGCAGACTTGTTTCTATGGCTTTACGAGGACTTTAGAAACAGGAAAGGGGGGCAAGGAAAGCGAAGGAATTCGGGCATGACCTTCTGAAGGAACCATCACGGCATTCGACTGGAATGATTTCAGGAAACCCTGGATTGCCGAAATCTGCGCGGCCGGACGGTGAATTGAACTAGCATCCTCGCGAATGCTAGGCCGGGGCGTTACCGCTCACCCACCACTCTCGGTCAGATGATTTAGAAAGTTGAGAGGGTATAAATTTCGCACGGGTAAAATGTATAACATGAATGACGCAACTAAATGCGAGTGTTGAGTATGTACTGTCATGATGGACATAATTCTGAGGCAAGTAATTTTAATCGATGGTAATTAATATGAAAGAATAAGACGGTTAATGGAACTGTTGTTATTGAAAAACACAAAATAGTATACTGAAAAGCTATTATTATTGCGATAATATTACGATTGTATTAATAAAAACAATAGAACAAATTAAGCTCTTCAGCATACACAGTAGAACAAATTAAGCACTTCAGCATACACGATTTTTGAGGCAATATGACTAAATCTACCACACAACAATTTACAACAGATGACCACACACACACACACACACACACACACACACACACACACACACACAACCATGTTCACCACTGGAAACGGGTCAGATTCACTCTGAGAAATTTTTCAAGGATTCATTAAGACCTGTGACAGATACTATGGAAAGTTTTCTTACCTCAGCGACATATACAGCAACAGCAGTCTCCTCTCTTGACCAAAGATTTCTTGAAGTGACTTAATCCAAGTGAACGAAATTATGATTCAGTGTATTGTGTCACAAAAAAGAATGATACACTAGTGTTTGGGAACTCCCTGTTACCATTGATAAAAATGCTATTTTAATCGACGGTAATAATTAATATGAAGAACAAGAGGGTTAATGCAATTGTTGTTTTTGAAAAACCCAACTTTTCCATGCATACAGCGAGTTTGACAGAAGTAACAGTAAGCATCATGGAAACGAAGAAGTGGGACAGAACTGTCGTGACCAATGATTAACTGGGCAGAACTCTCGTTACAAAAATCATCAGTCATACGTCTTCGAGGAAGGTCGAGTAAGCGTAAATCACCAAATTTACGCATACATCCACAAAGAAAGACGCAGACACACATGTACACGCCTACGGAGAGTTCAGCTCAACTACCGGCACCAATCATGGAAACGAGAAAGTGGGGCAGTACTCTTTTGTCTCATGACTGGCTGAAAAACAGAACTCTCCTCACATATCATTAGGCATACGGATTGGAGTGTGTGCAAAAGATGGCACCATACACCTCAATGTTTTTCCCATACATAGTGTTCATCACAACAAATTGATTACATTTACCATCAACACATAGATCACCGCCACGTCTCTCCCACACCACAACCTCTTTCTGACATTCAGTAATATGCCCCCCCCCCCCCACAGGTACCATGAGTTGCAATAGACACTTGGCTATCAGACAGATATCGTAACAACCATATTCATACTAGGTCTCATCCACAAATCCATACGTCACTACACATACACGCACTCAAAAAACTTAAGTGGAGGACAGGAACAGCACATCAAACCTACAGACAGACGAGTTAAAAGAAGCTCGACCTCAGTACTTATCCCATACGGATTGTTCATCACACCCAATTGATGTACCATCAACCAGTGATGCTGAAATCTCAAAGTCAAGTAGGCTCGTATTACGACAGACACACAAGCACACAGAAAGATACACACACTATTTCACATGTACATGGATACACCACAGTTCCATACGTCACCACACACACATACTCGTAACTGGAGGAAAGGGACTAAACATCCTACATCCAGAAAGACGAGTTAAACGAAGGTATCGCCATATTTACGCGCCTAGCGGCAGAAACGCATACTACACAAGCTCCGCCCACGGCAATAGTATTCTGGTTACTTTTGGGTACCACCTCGTACGTATTTAGAAGCCGGTAGCTAAACATGTTACCTGTCGTAGACAGATAATCCATAACCTGCTAAGTACTCCATATAAAGACGGCAGGCAGTGCAGAAGGATTTTATTACACTATTTGCCGCGTTATTTAAAGGTTGATTATGATTTGTGGTAGGGCAAGAATTGCTTGTTGAAGACTTGAAATGTAAATATCTTGGCATTAGATTTGATAACAAGCTTAACTGGGCAGAACACATTGGTCAGGTAGTATGAAACGGTTTTAAAATTCTGCACTTGTACGTGAGAAGTAAAGGAATTGGGTTACAAAACTTTGGTTAAGCCATTGCTTGAATATGGTAGTGTAGTATGGGACCCTCATTTTGAGTATCAAATACAGGAGTGGGAGAGGGTGTAAAAAGGGGCTGCTAGATTTGTTACCGCAGAATGCAATCAGTAACAGATATGATAAAAGAGCTGGAATGGGATTCATTGCAAGACAAGAGGAGGGTGAAGAGGGTCATGGGAGTGTACGAGTGCTATATTGGTGATGAGGCATGGGAAGATATTGGTGTAAGAATTAAAAGTAATGGCATGGAAGGGAAAAGATGACCATGGCCACAAGTTAGTACTCGATTTCAGGCAAAAAGGTGTAGGAAGATTCTCTTTTTTGATTAAGGGTGTCAGTGATTGGAATAAGTTGCCATGAGAAATGATGAATAATTTACAAAAAAACGTTGAAAGAATTTAAAGTTAAAATTTGCCGAGGGAAAATGTAGGTGGGTGCACGGAAGGGGAAAGATCGGTGGTAGGGAAACTACCACCGGAGCTTGCACTCCATTGCAATTTAATTAAATATTATTACTATTTTTTATTATTATTATTTATTAATGGAAGGCCGCAGCGCAGATTTGTTTCTGTGAGTCTCCAGTAACGCACTACTTGCGGAACCTGGTTTAGATGCCATGGAACCTCATCTGGCTGTGGCTTTGCTTAAACTTGGGCCAGATCTCTTATTTTACTTTCCTCTCTATATCCCTTGCTCAATTCATGTTCTTTTCTGATCCTGATGTTATTTTAGGGTAATATAAAGGGTATCGGCTACAGATACAAAATCTGTTCGACTTTAGGAGCACGTCCATTTCAGGTTGTCAACTATAGGGGCAAATGCAGAAGTTCATTTGTTTAAAAAAAATTGTATATGATTTCACTTACAGTTCATCAGCAACTGTTATAAATACTGGAATAGAGATATTCAGGAGAGAGAAAATTAAATTAGAATGCACAGTTATTAAATAGTATGGTCAGAGGCTTCGAGAATGGTAAAATAAATTCTTAACGAGTCCGTTATTGGTGCTCTTAGCTTACGTAACCATCACGCAAATCCAATTTAAAGCCGGAATCTGTAGAAAAACTGAAGGTGTTGTCAATTACAACGTTTCTGACTTCAGTCACGCGTAGTATCCGTCGTCAATGGAATGCAATGCAAAAGGAGTCCTCTACGAAAGAGAAGAAACCGAATTTCCGAAGCAGACAATGCCACACCTGACGTGATAATACACTGCTGTCCCTCACTGGGGTCTCCATGTATGCATTACTGGCGGGACACGAAGATCCACTTTCAGGCAGACCAATCATCCAGACCACATGATTAGGTGACATTAAGTCATTCTCTGACGATGACTTGCAACGAAATCTTCGTACAGTTTTACAGCGCGCTGTCCACTATCTTCTACTTGGGCGGATCATGAACAGATGAACAACCATGGGTTTATAGCTCTGACAGAACAATTCTAATGGTGCTGTTACTCTCAGCCCATTCTTTCTGTAACAAATTGCACATCATACAGTACAAAGTGATTATACCATTCACAGTATTACAATAGTCTCATGAAACTAGAATATTCAAAAACTACATTTCCCGCTGTTTTTTTTTTTTTTTTTTTTTTATTTAACAGACCTCATATATTATGACGATAACCAAACGCGGATTAAATTGTACGGAGTTCGTTTTGTTACAGCTTTCGGCAAATTGCTTTTGCTTTAACACTTGCTTTCAACAATCAACAATTCATTTTCTTTTTTACATTACTTTTCCTAAATGCCCCAAAATTGAACTTACCGATCCGTTCAAGCAGAGTATATCTGGAGCGGTTATTTTATCTTCAATCGCTGAACAGAAATTAGAGAACACATAACTACAGGGCGTTCGCCGGGAAACGCAACCCACTGTTAGCGCTACAAGGAAGAAACTGCTCCCGGCGAGCGAGCGCTCAGTTTCCGGCATTGTTCGACCGTCGGCCGCGGACTATTTCATAATAATTACGCTTCATAAACTTCAGTGTGCTAAGCATTTAAATGTGACGTAATTCATTAGCTTACCTTATAAAAGATGCTGAAAGTGTTGACACTCTTGTGTAATGCACATTTCACATCTTCTGAACATATTTCGAGACACACGCTGCCCTAACTGACTTAATGATTTTTTGGGTGACTGTTCTAGTCGAAAAGCGATATCGTCAATTTTCTCCTCTGTGAGAATACGGTTGACCGACAGTCTCTTTTTGTTAAAAAATGAACCCGTTTCTCTTACTTTTTTAACCAGACGCAGAATTGTTGATTTAGCTGGCAGTAAAGCGCCAGGATATTCGCGACGAAATTTACTGCGACACTTTTTAAACGACTTCTTCTTCACATATGTATCGTAGAGAAATATTCTTTGTTGCAAACTGTAACGTACCATAATTTTACTCACACTCAAACACGGTACAGATTAGTAAGAGTATGAAGCCCCAAACCAGTCAAACCGCAAAGAAACGTTTATTCACAACACTGATTAATAAGAGACTGAAGTCACAAACTAGCTACAATGCAAAGAAACCGTTCTTAACAATGTAAGGGTCACTGCACTGCACTGTTGGGGCAGCGGAGGTGTTAAACAGTGCGGCGATTCACGGTGCCGTGTGGCGGAAACTGCTGGCACGACTGAACGAGCAAGTTGCCGACGGCAACAGACTGGGAGGGTAGCGTTTTCCGGCGAACGCCCTGTATTTTACAGCACATACCTCCTGCATATGAACTGTTACACAGGGCAGCATACCAGCTGAACGTGCACTGCATCTTACCTGAAACATAAATATCATCATGGAAGTGAATAGTTTAAACGAAAGAACCGAGTCAACATTACAAACTTTTAAACCACGAGCGTACTTAAAGAAGAGAATTCAATGCTTTCAGTATAAGACAGCTAGAACTACAGCAAGCAGAAAAAACCCAATCCCAATTCAATCTCTGACCTCCCAATAACATTTAATAACGCGATTGCATAGTACAGCTAAAGATGCTACACTTTTTATATATATATCAACATTCCCTCGAGTGGCTTGATACAAAGCTTCATCTCTTCCTGTCCATGAACTAAATTCATCTCCCCAAACTCATCTTCAATTCATGTCCTAAATTATTTAATTTACACACTCCACTTTCTGTTCTGCGTGTTAATTAAAGTTTTACCTTTTATATTATCTGTTCTTCGTGTAAATTTTTTCCGCAAAGTCCTTTTCTTCATCACCAGTCAATACTTGTTTAGTTACTCGTCCACTAATTTACAAAATTTGAAATTTTTTATTTTCTTTCTTTGTGACATAGCAATGGCCATGATTCATTTTCAAAACCAGAGTTTATAAAGTTCTGAGTTCTATACCAATGCTAAGTTTATTAGTTCGCTGAAGGATTTTTTGCTTTCAAATTGCCAATTTGCTTTTTATATCATAATTGCTTTGCAACCCTGCCACGCATTAATTTTTCTATCTCTTCACTAATATCCGCAACCTACAGATTGTTTCTTCTAGTCCTGGTATGGCTCGAAAATCAATCTTTCACTTCTTGGCTAATGGTTCCACAATTTTACGAACTGTAAGTAGCGACAGATCACAGCATTTCCAATAATCTTTTAAATGTTTCAAAAGATTTTCTGAAGTCGACAAACGTAATAAAAGTTTGGTTTTCTTGAAACAGAATTAATTCTCTTACATTGTGGTTTTTCCTAATCCCAGTTTGATCTTCATATGTTTCCCTTCTCAGCAATCCTAAAACACATGGTGTCAAATAGGCAATACGGTAATTTTTAATATTTATCTCCCTTCGCGAGTGAGAACATGCGATTGTAAATAATATCTACTAATATTGCTGGCGCTCACAAACTTTTGATATCAGTATGAGAAATCTTTTAACGCTTTAGTCTTCTGTAAAACTTCAACTAGTCTAACAAAATCTCTGCTTTTACTGCCCAGTTTGAATTTAAATGTATCTGTCATATTTATATCCGTCATGTTTGAAACTGTAGTCTGAGTATCAAAATCTTTTTCTTTTTACAGTCGAAATTGTCGATGCCATAAGGCTTCTCGCTGTCCTCTTTTTTTTCTGAGCTTTAAGGAAGTTCCTCCACCATAGTAAAGCATTTTACTTTCACCGTCTCAGAATTTTACTTGGTCTTTTTTAGGTGCCTTCAATAATTTCAGTTTTTACACAGTAGTCTGCCAAACTTTTTTTGGGGGGGAGAGGGGGGGTATAATTCATGTTCACTTCTGATATATATGGACTGCTATCTTGTTTCTACATACTGAAAATTTATGCGCATCAGATTCAGTAGTTTCTCTGATCTAAGGTTTCCAAACGGATTCTTTCCTTATGCTCAATATTATTTTGTCGGCTTGAACTATGTTTCTTCCCAACGTGTTCCAATCTTCTCTCTTTACTTTTGTTTTTAATGTTTTTCTTAGCTTCAATTACAGTTGTATAATGCCTAAATTTGGGTTATACGAGTCAGGGATTAGATCCTGCTGGTCTGAACTGTGTCACCGGAGGCGCTTTCGTCTCTTTCACTGCGGGCGGCCGCGGCGCCGTGAAAACTGGGCTGGGTCCCGGACGCGATCATAACGGGTCAGCCGGGCCGTGCTACCGCCTCGAGCACGCAAACAAAGATCATAAGCTTCAGGAAACTGTCGAGAACAACTCGTGCTGCACACAGTTACATTCATTTGTCTAAAACATTACCAGAAATTAAATTGTTTGCAGATGATATAATGCTATATAAAAAGATCAAAACGGTACAGGACTGTAAACAGCTGCAGGGTGAGCTGAACAGGATATCTAGTTGGTTTAGTAAACATGGGACGTAGATAAATGCAAAGAAGAGTCAGCTTATTAGATATACATATAAAAAACTAAAGGTTGATTACGATTATAAGGTGGGGGAAAGAAATGCTTGTTGAAGATTTGAAATGTAATTATCTTGGCATTACATTTGATAATAAGCTTAACTGGGCAGGACACATTGGTCAAGTAGTAGGGAAAGGTTTCAAAATTCTGCACTTGTTGGTGAGAGTGACGAGGGGATGTACGAGAGAAGTAAAGGAAATGCAATCAGTAACAGATATGATAAAAGAGCTGGAATGGGATTCATTGGAAGACAGGAGGAAGGTGAAGAGGGTCATGGGAGTATACAAGCCGAATATTTGTGATCAGGCATGGAAAGATATCGGTGTAAGAATTTAAAAAAAAAAATGCATGGAAAAGAAAAGATGATCATGACCACAAGCTAGCACTCGATTTCAGGCACAAGGGTGTAGGAAAATTCTCTTTTTTTGGGTAAGAGTGTCGCGGATTGGAATAAGTTACCGAGAGAAATGATGAATAATTTAACAAAAACACTGAAAGGGTTTAAAGCTAAAATTTGCAGAGAGCAAATGAAGGTGGGGGCAGGAAAGAGGGAAGATGGGTGCGTAGGGAAATTGCCAACGGAGCGTGCACTCAATCGTAATTAATTTAAATATTATTATTATTATAGTAGTAAATTAATAATAAAAGTTATTGCGGGGAGAGTAATAATGACACATACTGTAAGAAATGGAACGCAATTACGTGCAGCCTCTAAATGTTTTAAGTTACTTGGCACTAGTTTTATTCTTGTATTTTAAGTTGTTGCAGAAGTTCTTTGCGAATGATATGAGTGAGTTCCATCTTATCGTCAGCAGCAGTCACGATCTGTTATCCTCCGCAACAGCACAGTTTCCCTCCTATAATTCTTCACACAGACGTTGGGACGAACAAGAGTTGTACTCCCCCACTGCACAACAATCCAGACACTTTACCAATATTACACCATGCCCTCATCAGAAAGAAAGGCCTACCTGCTGAGATCAGATCTGCCCGCAAACTTTGAAGTATTTTGCCAGCACCTTCAAGTGGTGTTTTTTTTTTCTTTTTTTCCCCAGTAAGACACTAGCCCTTTACCTGTATTTCGTTTACCGTTTACCGTTTGGAGATGTTTATATGTTAAGGCATCACAGCAACTAGGAGTGACAACAAGCACGTCCGGGTGGCCGGATCTTGCGCCATCAACGTTGCCTAACGACGCCTTCCATCCATCGCTCAAAATACTACCACGACCAATTGGACTAACAGTTCCACGACTGTTTACCGCAGAGGCCAAACGACTACCAATCTCGTGGAAAATACCCTGCCGGACACGAAACCGTAGCGGAGGTTTTACCGACATTATTTCATCATATACCACGCCATCAATTGTAAAATGTTATATCATCCCTTTGTAGTGCAATTAGCAAAAGGAATTCAGTATTTATGTAGAAACTTTCTTCGACAACTAGTTCCAACATTTGCACAAGACCGTAAATTTCATTATTTATGAATGCAGTCCTTCGTATGTAAGTAACAATAAAGTGCAGCTTTAATATCTGTTCTATTCTAGTAAATATTATTACTGCATTCGAGGGGTTGAATGATTTAATCTAACCTCTAATTACTTCAGTATGTTCTTGAACTTTCATCCGCATATTCCCCTTCCCTTTATGACATGCATACACATAGAGAGAACCAGTTCTACAATAGCAAAAAAATCCGGATCGCCGAGAATCTGCTTCTCTCGGAACACAGGACCAAGATAAGATATTCATTTATAGTAAATAAAATTGTCATAATACGTTTTAAAAGCGAATTCAAATCGGTTGCTTCTGTGAAGGAGATTAGATGAGTAGCAGTGAGGCAATGTTGTCGACTATTAGCTTTAGTATTAACGAATACAGACGCAAATACTTGCACACTTCCACTCTACGAATTGTCGTGGTCACCTGTGAAACCCCTCTCCTCGACAAATAAATAACTGCCCTCCTTCAGACTTGTTCCTAAATTTAAAATCAACACTCTAAGCATTTGGCTTTACTTCTCTGGTTAAGAGTCGTAATTTCTGGATGGTACGGAAACTGTCTTGGAAATTGCGAAATGAACATATATAAAAGCAAAATGAAGGTAAGGAAAATTAATACTAAGGGGAAGAGCGGGTGTCAAACTGAGGCAGGAACTCTTGCAGTGTTTGAATTTTTGTTAGTAAGTCTTAAAATATATCGTTTACGTCTAAAGTAAGCACAAATGCAGTCTAGGTTACTACGAGGAAACGAAATTATATACGTCAATAGTAGACTTGTATATTAGAAAGCCATTTCTGAAAATATAAATGAAAACAATACGATAGACTATACTTACTGTATACCTTTTTGGACACAACCATAATCCGATGGGCTCTTAATCGCTTAAAAAAAAAAAAAAAAAAAAAAAAAAAAACCATGTATTTTTGGTTTGTCGACGTCGAGGTCGTAAGAGCCAGGGGAGGATATGGGGGTTAAGGAATGAGAGGGAAATCAGCCATGGCGTTTTGAAGGAGTCATGTCGTTATTCGCTTGAAGCGACTTCGGGAAATCATTAAGGACCGAAATCTAGATGGTCGGACTGTGTATCACGACTGTACGGAGTACGTATTGTGTTGTTATAAAATTTCGAAATTTTGCACTATTTTCAAGTTTCTAGACATTGTGAAACTGTTCTGATCATTTTCCGCCTGATGTATTTCAGTCTGTGTGTTTATGAGCTGTCTATAAACTTGTTTGTCTCTGAAAAATCTTCGTAATCACGCCAACTCCAATTACAATGAAAGTTTTTCAGAAAATTTCCTTCATGCTCGTCACTTAGTGAATTCTCTACAGCATTATTTTCTTCTTCTAGAACTTTTTCTATATCTTAATAAAGATCCGAAAAATTAAACCGGAAGTTATGAATATCTTATAGCATATTGGTATTTTTGGTCTAAGTTCCTTAGTTACTCTGATAACTTTTTTTGTTATTGGTCTAACAACTAAACAAAAGCTATTTCTGTCTTTATTTAAAACATCTTCAGTGGCAGTTTTAGACTATGAATCAATACGTGCAAGTTCGTAGTTCCACACCAGCTAAACATCTAACACTATCACTACCGTGAGATATTTAACTGGTGTGGAACTACAGAAGCACGTATTGATTCACTGAAGATGTCTTAAATAAAGAAGAAACGCGTTTGCTATAAATAGCTTTTGTTTAGTTGTAAGACGGAACACCAGTAATAAAAAAGAACAATATCTTGTAGAGATGGATAATAGTAATAAATTTATTGAAATAGAGCGGACAAAGTTCATAATTTATCACTAAAGTTAAATACAGCTAATGGTAATTATAGCGGACACTGAAGTAATTACGCTATTAATACTAAATTTCATGACTGCCAATTTATACTTATACCAGCTGTTGTCACAAACTTCGTTTACTTGTATTTTTTATTTTACAAAGGGCTATAAGATGAAGTCAAGTTGTGGCGAGACAGGTTTATTTCCAGTAGTAGGGGAGACTGGGTACGGTTGTGCCAGATTACGGTTGTGACGGTCGTCATATTAGCCAAACTATAAGGAATACCGGGATGGGGAGGGGGTAGAGAGGAACGGCGTGCCTGATTGAACGTGTTTCACAGTATCGCGTCAGAAATCGCGTGACATTAACAATCGTAGAGGTCTACATTTTTTTTTAACAGTCAAAAGTAAGTATTTTTATTAGATTTCTTTTAATAATTGTTGTTGTATGGTTACAGATAGAGTAATGAGTGTTTTTCCTCGTTATAAGTTATACATTAGTAGTTAAATAGCAGTGATTACTTTGCACGTAGTTTATATTGTATTGCCATGGCGATTGTTGTTTTGCGAAGGAATGCATTGGGGACGGTTGTGACATATTTTATGGGTACGGTTGTGACAGTAAATTTTTTGTTTTTTATGCCCAGAAAAACGCTTGAGGAAGACCAACAGCTGTACGAGGTACATTAGTCATGGTTACTTTTGCAGAAAATGCCTTGGGAAATACTATCCCTCCTTTATTTCCACGGGTTAGTTATCACGATCATTTTGCTAGGGATCAATTGGGACTGCAAATTCTTCAGGCTGGATGCAAGGAGTATTGTTCCTAGGATTTCTGGAACATTTTAAGAATTTTCCTAATGCATCTCCACTTTCATTTCCTCCACACTGCTCGTACAACCTGAAGTCCTTGGATCAACCTGTCTTCGGACCCTTAAAAATCTGAAAAAACTACTTGTGACGAATAGATGGGTAGTTAAAATGACAATCTACGATATACCAGGCATTATAAAAATGATCTATATCAAGAATTTTATAATAACCTTTGATGCTACAGTGCCTTACTAGTTATAAGCGATTAAGGTGTTCCCAAATTAATTTCTATTGTCATGTAAAAATTAAATTTTTCCACAAGAAGATTATGTTACATTATGTTTGATATTATGTGAAATAAAAGTGATTTTAGACCATTTTGTTGTATTTTTGAACCTGTCACTACCGACCCCAAGCACTGTCACAACCGCCCCTGTGGTGTGGTCGGTTGTGACACTTTTTCTTTTTTTTCTAATTTGTTGCTGTGACTTAACCATTGTACTTAGGGGCAATACTTTATTATTTACATGTAGGAAAATGTACATTTTACTATAAAAATCACCTTTCTTCCAGGTAACTGGCATACTAAGAAAATTATGAGCGATAAAATGAAAATTGTCACAACCGTACCCAGTCTCCCCTACCTCGTACATTAGTTAAAACAAATATCTTAAGGATTCCGGTATAAACCGCATTTCTTAAGTTAGTAGTACGATTCTAAAATTCTCCTGGTATTTCTCATGAAAGAAGCATGTCAATAGCTTTATTAGTTTAATACTAAGAACAAAAATCTGATATACGCAGTTTTTTTTATGGCTTTATGCCTCGTCGAGGTCATTAGAGGCGGGAAAAGAACGGGAAGGAGTTCGGCCATGCCCCTTTGAAGGAAGCATCCTGGCATTCACCTAGAGTGATTTGTGGGAAACCATGGAAAACCCAAATCTGGATACCCCGACGGAGATTAGAATATGCGTCCTCCCGAATGCGAGGTCGGAAATGTACGTAATAGTCAAGGGAGTCACCTTGGAAGCTAATTTCATGATTTTCCGCTTAAATTACGCGATTGTCTGAAATAGTTCAGCAGAGCCACCAACGACCAATTGTTATTTGTCTATGGGCTATTTTAGATCATTCATTTGCATTTTAACGAAATAGCTTCGTATTTTTATGATCTCTTATATTATGATTACGATTGATTTTATAGTATATTTCAAATTGACTATATTCGCGCCAGTTTAGAATCACACATATTGTTTGAGTTGGCCATGTGATTCCTAGTTTAGTTGTTACTCATTTCAGATCGAACGCGAATCAATCTGCCGCTGTAAACCATACTGCATGTGTGTGCATTAGTCCGTATCCACCCATGCTAAGTCGTTTTTTTTTTTCCAAGTGGTGTGAGCAAGTTGTTATGGATCTGTAAACTAGTGTTGCAACGGAGCTCCGAAATCACAAGTGCGGAACTTCTTCATGAAATCCTGCTTCCACTTCCGCCTCCACAACTTTCAAGGCAGAGGTATAATGGAGGTTTTGTTATATAGCAATATATGTGTTGCATACCTTATTCTGTTTTTTTTTTTTTTTTTTTGTATTGTACAAATCAGGTCAATCGTCGCTTATTAAACTGCATCATCGTTGATTTTTTCTTATGGTTCTCCAATAAGAGCAACAGTGAATTGAATGGTGCTGTTACCTAAACGATGAATTTACATATTTGAACATGTATGTGAAGTAAATCGGCCTATTCGCGATGAAACTTATAGGACCTCCCCGTAGTACTAGCTCATTAACGCTACTACAAAGGGTCCAACAAGATGTTCTATCCAGTTATTTTCACTTTCTCGCGGCTCACCAATGTCCTTACGCACACTTGTAAGATGTTGCCTCCAATCACGATCTAACACGGTAGCTTGTCGTACGGCAGAGACCGGCGTTGATTGGTCTGGGAGTCCAAATACATCCAAGAGGTCCTGCATGAAATCCTGCAACCCCCTTCACAGCCTTCCTACATCGGAAAATCGGATCATCGTAGGTCCTACAAGATGAACGGTGAATGGGCACCAGGAGCGATGGAAAAAGCGGGTGGCAGTTACGGTGATGTGCGGTGGCGTGGGCTTGTGCTGGTCGCTCGAATTAGATGAGCCGCGAACTCCGCAGAGTTTTTGTTGAAACGTGCTTAGGTAAATAATATAATGCACTTTTGAAATCATCCCAAGTTTCTTTGTTGTTGAAAGATGAGGCAAAAAATAAATCAATATGGTAATATTATATGGAAATACACAAAATGTAGAACTTCTGATAAAAATATACTAATTTTTATTTTAAATTTATTTCTTATAAAATATTAAAATCTAAATAAGCATTAATTTATGTTTCCGCTTCCGCGGGGGGTCAAGCACTGAACCTCCGCATCTGCAGCCACAAAACCGACCTCCATTACAATCCGAATATAAACATTTCGGTGATGCTCATTTCACCTAAATTTCATTTCTAGCGAAGGAATCAATATTTCTATCTAGCAGTGAACTAATTTTGTGGCATAGTATGTTTTTTAATGAGAATTAGTGGTTGTGATTCCACGTTAAACTGTAGGTCCCCTTTAACCTGTAGGATTACCGGATTGGGTTAGGGTAGCCACGACAGAAGCTGCAAATTGGAACTATCAAAACAGCGGTCGAACTACCTTTCGGGGTGTCCCGGCCAGTAATGCCATAACTATTATTATTGTTGTTGTTAGAATCTTATCAACTTTATCTTTTCTTTACGTACAGACTCATTTTCTTAAAACCATTTTTTTCAACAACTTACATTGGGTGACCTGTCCCAATTAACGAACTCTTAACTTGATCAAGAAGCGAATATTAGGTGTTCTCAGTATAGTAAGTGCATCCGATAAGCCCCTGCTAATACAGTAGTTATTGTTCCGCTACTAACTCTTCTGTTTTTACTCGTACGGACGATTTTTCGTTTCTTCAGATGAACTGTAAAAAAAATTCAAGTAGGATACTGCCGTCATCAAGAAATAGTTTAAGGACAACTAACAATATTATACCTGACGTGAGAATATGGAAAATAATGACACCATACAGATAGTAATTCATTTCATGTATCTTTTCACTCGTACCTTAACGAACATTTAGCCTTAACCTTTCCATGTCTTTTTGCATTTGTTGAGCAGTTCGTACAGCAGCATATGCTTGGTAAGAGTAAGAATAAATACGTGTGGTTCTGAGATCTGGCGACAGAGTTTCCATTTGCTGCGTGTTCCGACTCTAAGGTGGTTGGACGTACAGTTAAACGTGGAATTAGGGTTGCAACGGAGATCATCTTTTCGCAAGCAGATGCGGAGGTTCAATGCTTGACCTCTGCGGATGCGAAGGTTTAGTGGAAGCGGAGACGGTGTTGGGAAAATAAATCTACAATTATTTAGATTTTAGTATTTTACTAAAAATAAATTTAAAATAAAAATAAGTGTGCTTGATGTTTTCACGGGCATGCGGCCAGATCAGCAGATTCGTCGGGAAAATCTGCGGTTATATGAAAAAAGTATATTTTTATCACAAATTCTACATTTTGCGTATGCGTTGTCTATTTCCATATAATATTGCTATATTGATTTATTTTTTGCCACACCTTTCAATAACAAAGAAAAATGGGATGATTTCACAAGTGAATTACATTATTTAGCTAGGTACACACGCGTCAACAAAATAGTCTTTGCCATATCAACTTTGCGGAGTTCGCGGCTCATCTAATTCGAGCGACCAGCACAAGGCCACGCCACCGCACATCACCGTAACCGCCACCCGATTTCCACCGCTCTTGGGGCCCATTAACGGTTCAACTTGTAGTATTTACAATGATCCGATTTTCCGATGTAGGATTTTTGTGGGGTTGTGAAGGGGGTTGCAGGACTACATGCAGGACCTGCTGGACTCCCAGAGCAACCAACACGGGTCTCTGCCGCTCATCAAGTACCGCGTTGGATGGTGATTAGAGGAAACTTGACATTACCACTAATCCCCCCCCCAATCATTGTTTTTATTATTAATTTACTATTATCATTAATATTGAATTATATTGCATTTATTTATTATAAGTAACCTGAATAATTGTGTTAATGTTTGTAACTTGATTTGTATTATTATTAGGTTTCCAGAGACTGTGGTTTGTTTAGCCTACTGCTGTTAAGGCGCCTGCGTAGTGGCATGGCAGGGCGCGAGGCAGTGTGTTTATTGCGTCGATTGGAGAAGGTTTATATGGCGCCGGTTCATGCTCTTAGTATATAAGCTAAAATAGCATGTCAAAAGTACTTCAAACTTGTCTGAATGTAACATAAGTGTTTTAAAAGTTGTTTCAAGAAACGGTATTAATTAAATTCAGTAGTATTTTTTCATTTCCAGACGTTGTCATGATACCTCTCAATTTGTTTGGAGATTATGTGTCAAACGGTTTGTATGTGTTGCGAAAGGAGGACTGGGTCATTCTCGTCTAAATAACACGCAGTCATCAACAAACGAAATGGTTAGCTCACAATCGGCTGACCATTTCCAGGATATTTGCTAGTTCACATTTTGGCTACCAATGCCATGGTAGCTCATAAACGTGCTACAAATTTGCGATAAGGGCACTGGTGTGCCGCGAGAAAATGATTGGTTGGAACATCTTGTTCAACCCTTTAAAGTAGCGCTAATGAGTGTGTACATCCTATGGTAGTCCTACAAGTTGGACCGTTAATAGGCCATTTACTTTATATGCAAGATCAAACTTCTAAACTATTTTGCTTAGGTAAATTCACTGTTACTCTTATTGCACAACGGTAAGAAAAAAAGGACGACGGTGGATGCGTAAGTGAAGCTCCGTTACAGTCCAATGTGGAATCCACACCACGGTACGGTACGGTACGCACTGGCGTAACTCTTATGACCAAGCAGAGTTCTTAAATTCTTGGCCCCACCGGGTTTTAAACCCGGGACCCTGAATTTTGAGAGCTAACGCCTTAACCGCTTTTCTTTTTTATGTTTCATTCTACCCAAGTGAAGCTGAGAGGTCGCTCTAGTGCATGGTTTCTGGAATTGTCGTCAGCCAACCTAACTTACCCGCATCCCTCCCAAAGGCTCCTCTGGATTTTTTCTTGTTTACCACGATTTTATAGTCCACTCTGTCAAACGCCTTACAGAGATCTACTGCTACGCTTTCAACTTAGTACCCATTGTCCATTCATAATATCCGAAATATCTCGCAAACAGCCCAGTGAAATTCATATGAATATCCATTGCCGAACTGCAAATAAGTTTCTTTCTTCAAAGATGTTCGTAATGTCGTTGTACTCCAATCTCTCCATCAAATTATCTTCCACAGATGTCAAATTAATCCGCCTGCGATTTTCAGTCCTATTTGTCTCCCCTCCTGGTACTACTGTCGCACTTTTCCAGTCCTCTGGTCAGCAACAAGTCCCAAGATTCAATTTAAATAACATTTCAAGGTAGGTATAATGCCACAACCCTGCCTCTAATACATCTGTAGTAATATTATCTACATCGTCCCTTTTACACATGTTTGGCTTTGTTAGTTTCCTCATAATATCTTCAGGATCTATTTCCAGTTTAAGTTTGCTCATTGCTACGCGAATGGAGAAACTCGTCCTCTGATTCCCCCCTCCCATTGCGGAATGATAACCCCTAACGATCTGATTAAACCAGTTACCTTGCGCTTCTCTAATCCTTTCTATTACTGTTAGAGCTGCCGATTCTCTTCACAGTTCTGGACTTATATAAAACTGATTACATTTCTTCTGGAGATATTTTACAGAACATCGTGCTGTGCTAAATTACATCCTTTTAAGCTCGTAGTTCAGACTTTGAGATCTGTTTACAACAGATTCTAAGCAAATTTGGTAAGTGTAAATAATTATTTGTTACCACGATTATATTTTCCTATTATTCTTCGCAATCCTGGTTGACTCTTACCAGTGGCGTAGCTAGGTAAACAAGGGCCCCGGTGTAAAAAAAAATTCTTTTGAGCCCTCAGGCCAACTGGGCGACCTTTTCTTTTTTTGGAGGAATCCCCTAAGCAGTAGCGTATCTAGGTTCACAAGGCCCTCAGAGCTAAAAAAAAAAAAAAAAAAAAAAAAAAAAAAAAAAGTCGCCCATTTGCCCTGAAGGCCCTCTCAGGCGCGCTTGGGGGTCCCCTGGGCTGCGTTTGGGCCCCCCCCATCTGCGCACAGGAGTCCCCTGAGCGTGGGGGCCCCGGTGCACTGCACCGCCTAACCCTATGGTAGCTACGCCCCTGACTCTTACATTTCAGTTTTAACCAGGGAAACCTTATTGTTTTCATTTAATGATTCTGGACTTCCACTGAAATGGAGTTTACTTACTCGAGTACGAATACTGTTTTGTGTTTACCACTGAAAGCATAGGTCATAGTCCCAGATTTGTTTACTTTTAAGACACGAAAGTTTCTTTTCAACAAGGCCTCTACTGTTTCTGCGTGTTCGCCATCTCGCTAGTCACTGCGCTGCCGACTCCTCCCTGGATCTCCGGCCGGGCGCGGTTTGTGTGTCAGCTCTCCCATCCGGCCCGATTTCTCCGGGGAAGCCGCCGCTCGCACACCCGGACGCCACAACCAGAACGGATCACACCCGACCATCGCACACTTTCGACAGGGAGAGACTAACTTTCAGTCTGGCTCACGCACGGCGGGGCACGGAGGTTATTCGTACTTACTTTTAACAAGCATTTCATTGCCCCGACCGCAGGACGACGATCGCTTACGCCTAGCTCTTATATTGAACCTATTTGAAAATAGATTATTATGAACCATAGTAATCCGCAGATCGAGATACGTAACTTAGAATAGAGTTAAGGTCGCCGCTGTAATAAGCCGTCAAAGCTGGAAGAGCGGGATTGTAGGAGGTAGACGACTGCGGCGCGACACTGGATGTGATGTCACAACAACATGCACCCGTATCTGTACCGGCAGGCTGGGTGGGTCTGAAAGAACATTCCTGATGTTCAGCTTTATAGGAAAATAGCAAAACCCTTCCCCAGGGTCACATGGCGAACTGGAACTGTCGCTTACTTTATATTAGTACTAATGTCCAAGCACGTTAAAAATTAAAAAAAAAAACAGAAACAAACTTTATTATTTCTAATTGGACCCAAGGCTAAACTAGTTGCAAGACGAAAATCAAATAAAAAAATACATGTTATAAAAATATTATGTATCAAGCTACAAAATTAGCTCCCAAACTGCATAAATTGTAACCAACATTGCTGTTAACTGTTCTACACCATACAAAACTCTAAATTTCGATTATTTTCTTTATTTTTATTTTTCTCTCTTAAAACACATTAACACCATCATCAGAGTCCTACGCAGATAATCAGGACGGTTTCCATAATTTGTGAATACATTCCATCGTTATTGACAAAAATAAACTGTAACGAAAATACAGTGTAGCGACGTTCTTTCTGAAGGGTAAAACATAGTAGCAGATGTATTGAATTTCTCGCGCTGTTTTACATTAGACTCCAGTAATTAGTCTCGTTGAGTTACCTAATTAAGAGCACTGAGGCAGGGCACCCCAAACTCGCTGCTCATTAAACGACCTGAAAATGGGTGTCCTAAGAAATCAAAATCTCTGTCTCCATACTCCAAAGCTATCGGAACTACCCACAAGTTCGATGCGACGTATAACCTACGATAGCGACAACAAAGTATGGGAGGAAGAATTCTCGTCTACTCAGAGGCGATCACTCACATCACTTTTCTAAGTAGGAAAAGGGTAACGTTAGATGCTTCATTAAACGCCAACATAATCTCAAGACACTTCTAAGGTGAAGATTTAATAGACTTTTCTGTGTACCGTCTCTCAAATCAAATACTGTTCGTAATAATTATATATAATCTTACTTTAGTTATTTCAAGTTTTGGTGTTGATAAGTTCTGATTTTGCCTCTCCTCTTCTGAATATTCCTATTAATCGATACTAGATGATGATAGCTTTTTAAAAAAAGAAGTATTATTGTTACATTGTAAATTAATATTTCCTTTTGTTTTAGTGTATTGAATTGATCGTTTTGGGGTTGACTGGGATAAGAAGTTATTGAATGGAATGAAGAAAATACTGAAGGAAGATTTTGGACTCAATACAAACCGAAGAAAGACAAAAGTGATGAAATGTAGCAGAAATGATATCCACAACAATAAATATAAAAAAACAGGACCTGATGCTGCAGGGAAGTAAATGAATTCTGCATCTTAAGAAGTAAAATTACAACTGATTGCAGATGTAGGAAAGATGTTAAAAGCAGAATAACAATAGCAAAGAGAGCTTTCGTGAAAAAGAGAAATCTTTTAGTTTCAAATATAGATCTAGGACTCAGAAAGAACTTTATAAAACCCTATGTGTGAAGCACAGCGCTTTATGGACTTTCAGGAGTACCATAAGAAAAATTGAAGCATTTGAAATGAAATGCTATAGAAGGATGCTGAAAATTAAATGGGCAGATAAAGTACGAAATGAGTGTATTTTTAAATCATGGTTGAGAAAATAAGTTTCTGGAAGAGTCTAACAGAAAATAGAGACAGGGATGTGGGATTCGTTAATTTGTTAGTGGAGGGAACATTCGAAGGAAAGAATTGTAGAAGAACAGAGATTAGAATACATGAAGCAGATAATTTGGGACGTGGGTTGTAAGGGCCATGTTGAGATGAGGGATGGAGGATTGCATCAAGGCGGTCGAGAGATCGATGACAGCAAAAACGAAATGTGCACCCCGTAATAACAAGATAGGTTCATAAATTATGAACACCGTCTTGAATATCTCAGTTTAATTATAGAGTTAACTGTATTAAGCGAAAAAAGTAAAATTAAAGAAAGAAACGAAATTTAGAGTTTTGTCTCGTATAAAACAGTTAATCGCAATGCTGGGTGCAATTTTTTGCAGTTTGCGGGCCACTTCTTTTAGTTTAAATATTTTTCGATTTGCTTTCTGTTTTTCAGCTTGTTTAGCCATTGGGTCCAGTAAGAAATAATAAATTTTATTATTTCCTTGGTTCTTTTTATATTTTTAACACGTTTGGACCTTAATATTAATGTTTTCATGACCAACAAAAGTAATCGTCTGTTTCGTTTTACCATAGTGGTCGGAAATCTGAATTGCCGTATACAGAACGTTGAAAGTCCTGCCTGGACCTAATATGCTTAGTAAGCGCACTGGACGACCGTAGATTAAATCTACGTGACCAGTAGGACTGGAAGCTGTACGCCTGGCCACCCAGTCTGCCGGTAGCGAGAGAGCATGGGCCTGACACCGTCCAGCCCAGTGATGTGCCAACGTCGTGGAAGGAAATACGAAGGCCTATCTAACAGCGAAACACTAAAAAATAAAGGATCCCAAATAAAAAAAATTAATAAGCAAATAATCGTGTATTATAAAATATTTTATTCGAATTTGTACGTTTTTCTAGATGTATTTCAAATTACTGTTTCAACATTGTAAGTTATAGTCTTGCTAATAAAGTGGATCAGGAAGAACTAGTGTAACTATTTGGATTCCTTTAATAATTTATCCTTTTAATGAAACAAGGGGTGTAAGGGTTTGGGACAGACTATATTAGCCTCTTCCAACCAAATGTCAACCTCTCCTTCACGTGGTGCACACTGTTTGCACGGACGAGGCTCTGGCGACTGAAAGATTCCCGGTACAAGGAGTCACCCACTGCTTGCCAACGGCCTCCGAAAGGAGGGCGCAAGAGTAGAAACCGGTCCAGGGCACCCTCTTGCCCTTGGGGTAGCAACCGGCCCCTAAAGGCGGATGAATCAGAAATGATCAACGGCATGGGGATGCAGAAGGCAACGAGAAACCACTGCATTAAAGACCCAAAGGGTATCCCGAAGACATATAATACTCTCAAATTACATATATAATGTTGGCTTCTTCCAGGGTAAAAAATTCCAGTGGTAAAATAGTCCCCCAATCGGATATCCCGGTGGGAACTACTCAGGGAGGAGTCATCAGAATGGATAGAAACATTCTACGAGTCGGAGCGTGGAATGTTAGAAGTCTGAATGGGGCAGGTAGGTTAGAAAACTTAAAAAGGGAGATGGAGCGACTTAAATTAAATTTTGTTGGGATTAGTGAGATTAAATGGAAGAAAGCACAGTATTTCTGGTGTGGGAACACAGGATAATTAGCACACAAGCTGTCAATGGAGTCACTGCTGTAGGATTTGTGATGAATAAGAGAGTATGGAAACGTGTGAGTTATTATGAACAGTTTAGTGACAGGATTATTTTGATGAGGTTACAAACTAAGCCCACGTGTGTACAGTTGTATATGTCAACGTCACAGGGGGATGAAGAAGAAATGAAGAAAATATACGTTGAAATTGAAGAATTACTCCAATATGTGAAGGGGGAAGAAAACCTAATAATCATGGGTGATTGGAATGCAATAGTGGGGAGAAGCAATAGAGGGGAATACTGTAGGAAATTTTGGTCTAGGAGAAAGAAATGAGCGAGCAAGCAGGTTGTCAGAATTTTGTGAAAGATATAAGCTCGTTGTGGCAAACACACTGTTTAAAAACCATGCTAGAAAGATATACACCTGGAACGTCCAGGGGATACAGGGAGATTTGAGCTAGATTATATCATAATCAAACAGAGATTCAGTTCTAGACTGTAATGCGTACCCAGGAGCTGACATAGACTCTGACCATAATTTGATAGTAATGAAGTGCAGGCTGAAATTCAAGCGAATATGGAAGCAATGTTAGCAGAAAAAAACTGGAAGTGAATAAACTGAAACACTCAAGCACACGAGAAAAATTTGCAGAAATGATAGACTTGTGTCTAAGAAGTAACTCTGAAAGGAGCTCAACCGAGGACGAAAGGAATACACTAAAGACCGAAATAATGAAAGCTAGTAAAAAGAAATTTGCTTTAGGGATAATCCGCCCGACATCCTTGGATCACAGAAGAAATTTTGGAGCTGATGGATCAGAGGAGAAGGCAAATAAATGCACAGGACAAAGCAGGAAGAGAGCAATACAAGCAATTCAGAAATAAAATAAACAGAAAAGCAAAAAAAAAAAAAAAAAAAAAAAAAAAAAAAATTAAAAAAATGGCTAGAAGGAAAGTGTGAATACGTAGGAAATAAATGGTCATAGGTAAAGCAGATGTTGCATATAGGAAGATCAAATAGAATTTTGGAGAAATTAAGAAAACTGGTGTAAACATTAAAGCTGCCGAAGGGAAACCTCTTTTAAGCTTAGACGATAGAGCTAACCGATGGAAGGAATACATTGAGAAACTGTATGATGGGGACGACTTTAACAATAGCGTAATGGAAAAGGAAGGCGATGTCGACATTGATGACTTAGGAGACCCTGTTTTGAGGACAGAATTTTATTTAGCTCTGAATGACTTGAAAGCAAATAAGGCAGTTGGAATTGATGAGATCCCTGCAGAACCTCTGAAATCGCTAGGAGAAGAAGGAATCGAAAGGTTATTCAAGCTGATATCAAAAAGTTATGAAATATGGGAAATTCCAACCGACTTTAATAAAAATATCATCTTCACACTTCCAAAGAAAGCATAAGCCGACAAAAGTAAGAACTATCCCACCATTAGTCTAACATCACATGCTTAAAAATTACTGACCAGAATAATATACAGAAGAATGGAAAGGGTAGAAGACATAGTAGGTGAAGATCAATTTTGGTTTGGGAAAAATCGCTGTTCAAGGGATGCAATTCTGGCTTTAAGATTAATACTTTAAGGGCGGATCAAGAAAAGCAAAGATACTTTTATGGCATTTGTTGATTTAGAAAAAGCTTTGATAATGTTAGGTGGTACAAGATGTTCAAAATTTTAAAGAAGTCAGGTCTAAAATATCGAGATAGAAGAATACTCTATAAACTATATAAGAATCAAATGGCTATAATAAAAGTAGAGAACCATGAAAGACATGCATCAAATAAAAAGGGTGTGAGGCAAAGTTGTAATCTATCCCCGTTAATATTAAACTTGTATGTAGAAGAAGCAATAAAGGAAGTAAAAGAAAATTTTTCATGTGGCATAAGTTTTCACGGAGAAAAAATCAGTATGCTACGAATTCTGATTAAATTATCTTGTTAGCGGAACAGGGCGATATTGAGAAGTTACTGAATGGAATTAACAAAATACTGAAGGACGCTTTTGGACTGAATATAAACCAAAGGAATACAAAAGTGATGAAATGTAGCGGAAATGATACTAATCAAAGTAGATGAAATACAAAAATAGGATTGGATGCAATAAGAGAAGTACGTGAATTCTGCTGCTTGGGATGCAATATTACAACCGATGGCCGAAGCAGGAATGATGTTAAAAGCACTAGCAAAAAGAGCCTTAATCAAAAAGAGAAATCTTTTAGTTTCAAATATTGATCTAGGAGTTAGAATGAATTTTTTTAAACTCAATGTGTGGAACACAGCAGTTTATGGTAGCGAAACATGGACTTTAGGAATACCAGAAAGAAATAAACTTGAAGAATTTCAAATGTGATGCTACAGACGATTGTTGAAAATTAAGTGGACAGACAAAGTACGAAATGGACGAGTTTTTTAAATGCTGGGTGAGGAAAGAAGTTTGTGGTAGAAGCTTACAGAAAGAAGAGACAGGTTAGTAGGTCGTATTTTGAGACATGCTGGATTGGTTAATTTGTTAGCGGAGGGAACAGTCGAAGGTAAGTACTGCAGAGGAAGACAGAGATTACAATATATGAAGCAGATAATTGAGGACGTAGGTCTTAAGGGATATGTAGATATTAAGAAGTTACCACAAGATAGAAAGGAATGGAGGATTCTATGAAACTAGTCAAAAGACCGATAAACAAGAATAAAAATTAAACAGATCATCTGCTAAGCTTTTGCAGAAGAAAAACAGGAAGAGAGATAGTTGAATTAATGGAGGTGGGTCCGATGGTAACAATACTACTTGCCTGAAAAAGTGTGACTCCAACTCTGGCGTTATGAATACAGTCACCCTTCTATTAAATGTTTAAAATTTTACGAGATGACCAATATGTGCGTTCATTACCATATCGGCCTGTTATAACGTACCCAGTTTTCCAGGAACAAGCCGAAACAGATTTGGGAAGACAGTCGAAACTGACTGAGGAGGTTTTGGTTACCATGCCGCCACACTCGTACTACACGCAGGATACGATGGATATTCCAGCAGACTTCACGCAGCATTTGATCAAATGAGTCATTTCAAAACTATTTGTCATCAAATTTATACAGCGATTCAGCGTTTACAGTTACCAATGTTTAAACAACAAGTTCTAGTCCAGAAAACTATTCAACTCGGTTTATCAAAGTGTCCTCAGTACAAAAGCCGAGCTGTGAGGCCGGTCGAAGGTAGCAATGGCGGTATGGAGCAATAGACACAACTAAGAGGGCGCCAATTTAATACGTGATCTAACAATAGGGAGGGATGGGTCCAACCAAATCTCAATTAAGGGGAGGTAGAGTCGATAAAAATCTCACGTCAAAACTCTTCAAGATTATGAGGTAAATCTCATGTAAGGGGAAGGGAAGGGAGTACCACCAGATCTTACCCAGTAGGAAGGGGAAGGTACAAATTTAGGAAAAACATTTTCACGTAATTAATGAACGCCCGTTAGCGTATGTAATCGCAGGCTTGTGCGGCTGGAGTCAGAGGTCTCTTGGCTATTCAGGAGACGCCGCGTCATTGTGTGAAATCCAACGTACCGGCCGTCATGTTTCTTCCTTTATTTTTTTATTTTTTGTTTTTTGTTTAATGGGTTCTGCATGCTCTGACACACCAGTTTTCCGCCTAGGAGGTTCAGGCAGCCTGTCAATCAGGATGTCCGATCCGTCACGTGCTTCGCTGGCATGGTGGGGAATGGGGATGTGGCTTGTTCCACTGATATCAGGCACCACTCATCAAAGCAGTCTGGTATTTTCAAAGTCAGTGGCATGAGTCGTCGCGGCAGCATGCCGTGCAATGATTGATTTCTCCGTGTTGTTTGATTTGCAGTAACGGATGAGTTCTCGCAACCTGTCTTCTAATGTGCGCTTCGTCACTCCAACGTAAACTCGGCCAGAGGTGCACGAGATCCTTACAAAAAGGACAGAGTACCTAAAGTAGATGGAAATGAAAAAAACAACCTCCACTACAAACCGCCAGGGTTTACGTATGTAAATCACATCAGTTCAAATTTACAAATCGCTTACAATGGAAACTTATCTACATAACACGGCAGAGGTTCAGTAGCAATGCTCGACGGTGTTGGGTAGGCCTTATCAATGTTTAAGTGGCTGTCTAACGCTGTAGATTCCAGTCGAATGAGATTGCAATGATGAGCAGAGTTTGCAGGTGTCACGATTAGATGGAGAGACCGACTGTTACTGATCACTCTGATTATCGCTAGCGTCGAGGTGGCGTAACGTTGCTGAAAGCGCTCAACAATCTAGGAATTCACCAGAGGAGTCTAAGCTTCGGAAGGCCTGTGAAAGTAAGCGGCCAACCGACTATACAGCAACGTACACCGTACACGTCTTGCACACATCGCGAATAAATCTTAATTGTTCTTTTAATAGCATCTCTTAAAGAGGTGGCTCCGCTTTAAACTGGCTGAATATCACTCATCACGTCTATCTCCGGCAATGCTGAATGCTTCGAGGTCTGCATTCGACGTTGAAATGTATGCCGACTTTAACGGTAGGATTACCGGATAAGCGAACGCTACGACGGAGGCGGACTTGAAATCTGTCACTTACTCAGCCGGACTACATTTCGCGGTCTTCTCGCAGTAATGTAATACGCCATATTTTTTATGGGCATTCCTTTAAAATCGGAAGGCCTTTCATATTCCAACGGTATATCTTTCCCAAAGTTAAGAATTTTTAATAAAAAAAAGTAATTCGGCATTCATTACTCTCACGGTGTATATTTCGCCAACAAGTCTCAAACTAAACCGCAAGACTACATGCTCAAATAGGATTAGACTGACTCCCCAGTGTACGGTAGATAGTGTTGCCCAAATGCAAGAACAAGACAAGACTTGGCCAGTCTTGGTCTTGGTCTTGCATCAATACACCTGGTCTTGGTCTTGGTCTTGGTATTGCACTCCCGGTCTTGGTCTTGGTCTTGGTCTTGCAGCAAGAGTCTCGCAAGTCTTGCAATTACCTATTAGCCTGTCGCTATTTATTAAACGTTACTTTAGATATTAGAACAACGCAACAGAATAGGTATATTTTAAGCTTGAATTAACATAGCCATGGTAAAGACCAACCAAATTAATAAATGTCTAAACATTTCATGAGAAATTCAAAAAATCAACTGACAACAGTTGGGGTTTGAACCCACGACCTAAGCGATCAGTGGCGATGCTCTAACTAACCAACTGAGCTATCAACTGTGTCCCGCGGGAGTCAGTCTGTTTCTTAATAAACGTTTACATTTAATAATCTTCAATGTACTAAAATATGGTTTAAACATATAGAAAACAAATAAATGACATTAACTTGACTGTATTTTAAAGAACATTATCTGTCTAGAAAGAGATTGATAGACCCTCACCTTATATGAAATGGAATAAAATAATTATACAATTTACTGAATTTACCATTTATTTCAATAAAAATACAACACAAATGAAATTACAGAACAGTACACAATAGCTGACATTACTGTTACTTTATATTAATTCTTTTGTGAATATATAAATGCAGTAAAAGAAAAGGATTTTGAAGCGAGTCTTCTTCATTATTTGTAGTGTCCTGCATTTCGCTCCTATGTAGCTTCCATAATAATAGGGAACATGCAGTTATAAGAATTATGGGTATTTTGTCATTAAAATGTTAAAAAAATATAAAACAAAGACTACAGCAACATTTTAATTTTGGTTAATATTAATTTTTTACAATAATTTCGATTTGAAGTTACTTGAAACGGAACGTATTTTAAAACACCAATCAACGTCTAGTGACGTCACTAGTTATGACAGCTTATTGTTGTCAAAGAGAACATTGTTTTATTGAGAAAATTATTTGTATTTTTCAATAAAAATGGAAGTCAGATTTATAAAAGCGGACTCCAGGAATTTACCGAAAGTCAGTGTATGGTCGTAATTTTTTTTGTCGAAAGTGCTGAGTATTCAAGTGTAGAAATGAAAGGGACTAAACTATTATGGTACGTATAAATCACACTGAATTTTCCTATTTTGTTTAGCAGCTTCTATACATAGCTCTTATTTCAGCTCAACAAGGGAATCTTATGGCGATAATGCAATCGGCTATGTCCAAATTAAAAGAGATGGCGAATTGTGTATAGTAAAAAGTAGAGTTACACCGGAGCATAAAGTTCGCAAAGAAGGTTATCATGTTACAGCCATTATAAATGAAAGGGAAGGTTTAGTCCAGTCCTGCCAATGCGAAGATTGTGCCACTTCTGAAGGTAAAGTTTGTATGTTATTTATGGCCTATAAAATGTCATGCGGACAAATGGGGAGCAGAAAACTCTCATCGTCTCGCCAGAGAGTTCAGTTGTTCTGTGCTCTCACCACACCCCTAATTTAGCACATTATTATCACTAAAATCTTATTCCAGGTGGGTGTAAGCATGCTGCTGCACTCTTGCTATGGTTACACAGAAGATCTGAGTAGCCTGCGCTTACATCTATAACATGTTACTGGAAGAAATCAAATTTATCTAAATGTGCTTCTGGAAAATCTTTTATAAAAGCCAAAGAAATAGGTCACATTCCTGTCACTAACAGTTTCTCTCAAGTAAGCAGTTCAGTATACCTGTTTATTTGATGAAACTATAAATCTTTATAGAAAGAAAAGATGGAACTCACCACAAGATGGATTCGAACCTGCAGCCTTTGCCTAACAAGGACAATGCTCTATACCCCAGAGCCACCAAGGTTCTCACAAGCCGTGGCGGAATCGAACTTGTGGTGAATCTTTCTCTATACAGGTTTATAAGAATCTCTAAAGCGTGCATAAATGCTGTTAAATAAATAGTATCAATGAAATTAATAAATATATGTTATATGCTACAATAATAACCTCATATTTTTAGGTGGATATTCTGAGTGAATATATAAATGCAGTAAAAGAAAAGGATTGTGAAGCGAGTCTTCTTCATTATTTTGGAGAAGATTTACAAACTGTAAACATCGATAAAGTGTGTTCAAGCTTGATTGGAAAGTTGAACTCTTCACAAACTCTCCTTGAAATATTATCAGATACAATGACCGCTGATATGATTAACATGGTTTTTTCCACCACAAAACGACAAGTTTACTTCCACAGCAACTGACAGGTCAGACAGGACTTGACAGGAGTGACGTCATCGGCTCTGGAAGTCAGTTTTGGCGCGCAAATTTAAACTGTCAGTTTCAGACCGCCGTTTTGCGAGACATATTACCGTTTTAATTTTTTTAATTTATTTGTGGTGTATTCTGCATGAAGTTACTTAAAATGAAAGCAAAACTAAAAATATTGCATGTTCCTTATTAATAAGGTAAATAACCTTATTGATTATTATTAAAAGCTAGATTTTAAATTAGTTTGTAACTTTAACTTTTGAAACTGTAACTTTTGAAATATTAAGAAAATAAACATCTTCTCGGTAACATGCTGCATATAATTTGATTACGCATATTCTATATAGATTATTTTTAGTTTTTATTATTTCGATTTTCGATACTTCAATTAAGTGTCATACTTACTACATTTAATGTATTATTTTTTATGTACTTATTCAGACCGTCAATTCCTTCATCAACGAAAACGCACTGATAGTCATTTATATTATATCAGTACTTTACGTCTTCCTACATATTTTCTGCCTATTTTCTTCTTCAAAATTGTATGTACTAGTACTTTAAGTTTCGTTTGTTTTCTATGTGTCAATTTCTTGTATTATATAGGATAAGTATATAATTTAAATTAAGCCTGTCCGGTCCACTGACTCTGGAGTTTACTCGTCGAGTTAAAATTGTGTAAATACTATATATTCTTTACATGTAAATGAATATTTGCAAAAATATATTGTGATGCAACAGTCAATATATCAGTTTATTTATTTAAATAGTTCTCTTATATATTATTATATTCGGGCTCCTAAACAGTACATAAATTTTATTGCACGCTTTTTATATTATTCGATTACTATTATAGAAAATTTTTTCACGTTTGAAGTGTATTAAAAGTGTCTACAATATTTATTAAATGGGTGACGACATATTTAAGCACTTTGTGTTTTAAAACCACACAGAACACATCAGCATAATGTATTCGTGTCCATTCTAAGCACCCAAAAACTTATTTTGTATAGAAAGTATAATAAAAAAGTCGTAACTGCAAGACGCAAGAGTCTTGCAGGCTTGGTCTTGTTCTTGCTTAAATCTTGCACAGTCAGTCTTGCTCTTAGTCTTGCTAAAATTAGGCGGTCTTGGTCTTGGTCTTGGTCTTGCAAAAATGCAAGACCAAGACCAAGACTGCAAGACCAAGACCGATTTTGGGCAACACTAACGGTAGAGTATCTGGTAACACCTTTGCATCCGACTGGCAACCGAGTTTGTTTTAAAACTTTCCAATTTCTGATAAATTTACCGGATACTGATCACTGTTACCGTTTGTCGGTTACATCAAGGTGCATATTAGTATACTTATTGTGTCTTCCAAATAAGGCAACATCAATTTAGATACACAGGTTCTGAACTTTTCTAAACTCATCTGACATATTTTAAATGATTTTATTTCTTCAGCTTAATTATTACTTAACAACCGTACTAAAATTTTAATTGAAGAAATTTACTGCTTTTCATATTTTATTTCCTTACATGGAAGTAACAACCCGAATCGGTCAGGATTCCAAGCATGGAACAAATAGAAGTGAAGTGGTGATACGTTTGAAGATTACGGTTGTTCCTCCGGTAGGCAAGATTCAGGTGAAAGAAACAATTTGTTGCAAACCTAAACGTAAATGCAAGAATAATAATCTTAGTGACTCACATACAGGGCCGGCGTTATTGGGGGGGGGGGGGGGGGGGGGTAAGCAGGTCAAAAGTACCCGGGCTCGCCGGCTGATGGGGGGCCTCGATCGCCGACTGTAGGGGCCCTCAGGCCATGAATCCAAGGATCCGCCTATTGTCGCCCAGCCAGTTTGTAGAGCTAAAAAAAAAAGAAAAAGGTCGGCCGTTTTACCCCGGGCCCGAAACTCCTAGCGCCGGCCCTGCTCACATATTACAAATAACGTAGTTGCAAAGTTTTAAAGAGAAAAAGCAATGAATATATTGAAACATAAACAAATGGGTCGTACAGTACAAATAGAAGTTGCTGAAGAATGATTTTTTTTTTTTTTTTTTTTTTTTTTTTTTTTACGGCTTCAAGCCTTGTCGACATCCAGGTCATTAAACAGGGCTGGTGACAAGAAACGGGAAGGAAATCGGTCAAGACATTTTGAATGAACCATGAGTGATTTCGAGAAACCATGGAAAACCAAAATCATGATGGCCGGAAAGAGATTTGAACCTGCGACCTCCCCAATACAAGGACCGAACGTAACCGCTCATCTAGCGGGTTCGTTGGTTTAAAAGCAGGATAAGTTCTACCACACTTACAGAACAAGAACTGCGAAATATGCGTTAATTATACTGTGGAAGGAGTCCAAGCTGAAATCTGTAATTATGTACAAGGAAATTGGTATACCGCAAAGCTGAAATAGGCCCCATAAAGTCCATTGAACCTTACCGTACTTGAAAATTACAACAAAAAATTCCTTCTGTTTATCGCTGTTCATTATCTTTGTTGTTTTTCAGTAATAAATTCAGAAGTTGAAAAATTTAAGTAAAAAAATCTGGAGCTTTTGCAATAGCTACGGTCATAGAGTATCGTTTGTGTTAATGTTGTATTTGTCAGTATACTAGTTAAAAACGCGATTTTGATGCAGAAATCGGATACAAAACCAGTATTTCCAAGATGATAGCACTTGAGATCTGGTGCTCGAGAATTATCACAAACTGTAAATCACGACTGGGGAATGCATCCTACAAAAATTTAACCTGACCTTTACCTCTAGCATAGCTTAGCTTTGAATATTCGAATCCACTGTGATCGTGCCATGGCTTGGATTCCGTGGCGGAAGAATAGAACCTGCCATCCTACATCACAATCACTGGCTTACTAGGACCGAAGCAAGTTTACGGTTTTGAATTATATTAATTTTAATTAACCATTAACTGACACCGGCAACTCACTGTTTGATTTAAAAATATTCCGGACATTTGATAGTTAACTTTAGTTAATTCTCTCATGTTCTTTTCATTACTGTATCATTTTCCGCTCCTTTGCCCACGCATAACTCTGTGTGCGTGGTAAATCGTTTGGCTGTTATTTTTCTTCCATAGGAAAGTATAAACGTTTTTAATGCAGTATATTGGTAACCATTATCATTATCAGACAGTTCAATCATTTACTGATGTGACCTCTTAAAGTCATGATTTCAGGTAGAAATTAAGCAGTTTCCGCCCGATCGAACAATCTTGGGCGATCCTCTGCCAGTTAACTCCGACAACCCTGCGTATGTCCTTGTCTCATCGCATCGGTCTGATAGTCTTCCTCTAGGTCTGTGGTGATCTCTTGGGCTAACCATTACAATCGTTGTAACCACTACCATAAGCTAAATTGCACAGATTCATTATACTTAGTGGAGGGTTATTCTTTGATGCAGTGAACTGATTTAACGTATTCACCAATCACAGTGGATTAAATATAAAACTAGGATCGAATGCAATCGGAGAAGTAAGCGAATTCTGCTTCTTGGGAAACACAATTACAACCGATGGCTGAAGCAGGAATGATGTTAAAAGCAGAACAGCGCTACCAAAAAGAGCATTCATGAAAAAGAGAAATCTTTTAGTATCAAATATTGATCTAGGACTAAGAGTGAACGTTTTAAAACTCTATGTGTAGAGCACAGCACATTATGGTAGCGAAGCAGGGACTTTATGAATACCAGAAAGAAAGAAAATTGAAGCATTTGAAATGTGGTGCTACAGAAAAAATGCTGAGAACTAAGTGGACAGACAAAGTACGAAATGAAATAGTTTTGGAAATGATGGGTGAAGAAAGAAGTTTTTAGAAGAAGCTTACAGAAAGAAGAGGCAGTCTGGTAGGTCATATTTTGAGACATGCGGGATTGATTATTTTTTTAGTGGAGGGTACAGTCGAAGGTAAGATATGAAGAGGAAGACAGAGATTAGAATATATGAAGCAGATAATTGAAGACGTGCGTTGTAAGGCGTATGAAGAGATGATGAGATTAACACAAAATAAGCAAGGATGGGGGATTGCATCAAACCAGTCGAAAGACTGACCACAGCAAAAATAAAAATAAAATAAAACGACATCAACAGACTCCAAAGGACATATGTTTGTGGCGTGGCGTGGTCTTCGGTGGATATCTCGTAAAGCAGTGTTCATTTGAGATGCTTTGTGATCTATGGAATCTATCTGTGATGCCCACTTACTTATTTATGATCGTATATCGGCTTTCTGTGCCCACGACTTCGTCCAAATTTATTTGTGCTTTGTGCATTTAATTCACAGATAATCAAAGCAATGTTGGCTTGGTAGGAAAAAATAGATGGGAAGCCTTATTTTTCTTCTGGGTCTCCTCCTTTCTTTCTGAATTTAGCTAGTCTATATATGTTTAAATCACGTTTGTGCCCGTCATCTATTTGCGCCACTCCTTGAAAGTGCCTAATTTGGAAGATCTTATGGCTGCGGTTGAACTACAGATAAACTATAGTATTATTAATAAAACTTCTGTGTTACCTGGTGTTGTCGGGCCTAGCACGTGTAAAAGCTAATAGCTTTATTTCTTTGTACATAAAGTATCATACAAAATCTCTAACAGATTCACAAAAATCAATCTGTTACGATTTAAGCACATCATCACCATGTATAAAAATCCAATGTTGACATTTACCGGCAAAGGTCAAATTACAACTACTTTTTCTTAATTGCATAGATATTTTTTATGACTTCCAAGGGAACATACTGAACTCTCAATGTAGTATATTTCACTAAAACTCTTACACTCTTTTGAGGTACGCAATTGTTTTAGATTTCTGAGGCAGCTGTATAACTTACCGCAGTAGAAAGTATGCTGTACGTTAAGCTACTACAGAGGGTGTCAGTAGGTGTGGTTTAGTTGAAATCCTTTCGCTAGTTTTTGCTTGTTCTCTGCACAGTTGGAAAAAACATCAAAATACTCGGTAACATATGAAACTTATATACTATATGCTATATGCTATCACTATTCGTAGTTTCAAAAGCCGTCCGTTAGGTTTTGCGCGGACAGAAAAACAATATCAAAATGCACGATTTAGTCCCCTGAATCATCGGGAAGTATGTACTAATCTAAAAAGGTGACATTACCAGTCACTATGTAACTTTCGTTCTGATTCATCCATTTGCTTTGTGTGATGAGACAACAGACAGACAAAAAATCCAAATTTCACGCTTTTGGCTTATCTAGCATCAGTAGTGTACATTAAGATTACCCTTTTTGAAATGAATTATATGCATAGCTACAACTTTCCCACTATTTGATTGAATACTGGACTATACGTCATAAGGGCAGAACGAATATTACAGTGATGTAAATGAAATAAGAAGATTCTGAGCCAAGCTCACCAATATTGAAAAAAGTTTTTTACGTGATAATGTCTTGCAATTCGATCTGTCAATAAGGTTGTAGGCCAGGAAAATGAACGTAACGAAACGATATGGAGGCCATCGTACGATAGAAATTAACTGATGGATTTCATATATACGTGGCTACGCCACCACCAATAGCACCACGCAGTGGGCAGATAGCGAAACTACAACTGCAGGTGCTCACTCAACTTGAAGAGGTCGCTAACCACTTGCCTTGTCCGATTAAGATGCAGTAAGCGGTAATCGTTTGTTAATTAAATCGATTTCCTTGGACTAATATTCTCGTTTAATCTAATTTTCTGTTTACATGTTATGAATGTGTAAAAAAAACCAAAAAAAAAAACAACAAAACAAAACAAAACAAAAAAAGATGAGAAGCGTAACATCGCGTTACATCACATAACTTCTCCATAGAAAATTGAGGAAACTGTCTCAAATCGATAGAGCATATCAAGAAGCCCGAGCAAAGTTCACTATAAGTGAGACTGATAGGACTAGATGGTGCGAGCCAACCGTGTGCACTCTTGTGCCGGTTATGTTAATGGCTCGTTTAGAATAGTCATTCCATAAGACTCTTATGATTATGTTTGCATAAAAAGAATGGGGTGAAAACAAAAAGCGAAGATGCATGTATTAGTTTATGATCGGTCGCCGCGTAAGACTATTGTCGTCGATAGCCCATCCCCTTGACAAAGAATCTTTAAGAGTTCAGATTTAAGTTTTTGCTTATGTCTTAACGCCTGGTCGAAGTCGAGGACAATATAGGCGGGTACGGACGGGGAGCAAGAAATTGGAAGGAATTCGGTCATACTCTTTTGAAGGAACCATCACGGCAATCGCCAAGAAATGATGCCAGGAAATCACGGAAAACCAAAATCCGGATGGCGGAAGGGTTTTCGAACCCTCGTGCTAACCCCCTTGCTCCAGAATGAACTGAGCCTGGTGGTTGTGTGATATCAATCTCACCAGGCATTCGGGAGGACACTGCTTCAACTCCCCGTCAGGCCACCCTGAATTCTGTTTTTCATGGTGTCCCGAAATCCCTGCAGGCGAATGCCGGGATGGTGCCTTTAAAAGACTATCGCCGAACTCCGTCCAGTTTCCTATCTCTCATAGGTCAGGTTGGTTCACCCACCACGCTGTGTTTCAATTGAAACACATTTATTGAATTCTTCCCACAGCATGGTTCCAACACCGTAATAGGCGAAATATTAACACAGCGAAAACTATCGGAAATCGATATTTTAACTTCATAGAAAAATATTCTCGTGGAAGAAAACTGTACTTAATTCAACAGTCAGTCCACAGTTCACGCACTCAGATGAGCTGTTGCCCGTTATATTTTGCGTATAAAATCTCAGAAATATTTAACATAATTATGACAGCAAGTTTTAGAGGCTACTAGTGAACTCTCGGAAAATGTGGTAACCCTTTATAGAGCCATATTAACAACTTAAACAGGTCCTACACTAGCGTGATCTTGCTGCCTTGAAAAATATCGGCACATCTTTTTCACCCGTCGTTGGGTCATTACATTCCCCACTATCCTCCTACGTCCGCCTCACCTATTCAAATATTTTAATTATCTGCATACTCTATCATCATATGCCTCGCAGCACTTCAACTGATCTAACATATCTTGAGGAATTAAATCAATTACTTAAAACCCCCAATTCATTAAATAATAAGTAATTGCCTCGTGAACAAGCCATTTTGAATACTAATTGGCCAATCGGAATCTTTTTACATCGCGCCCCGAAATTATCGATCGGTTTCAGAAAGAAATTACAACACCACAAGTAAGGTAGTATTTGCCATAAACTCAATTTATGAAATATTGGCCAGAACTGTGAGCAAAAATTAAAAAAAAAAAATCAATGACGCCAAGTTTTATTCCGGTAGATATAAATTAACGGTTTTTTTTTATATAGTTTTGGGCCTCGTCGACGTCGAGGTCATTAGAGGCCGGAAAGGACTGGGGGCAAGGAACGTATAGGAATTCGGCCATGGCCTTTCTAATGAAGCATCCCGGCATTCGCATGGAGTGCTTTGGGGAAACCATGGAAAGACAAATCTGGATGCACCGACAGGGATTCGAACCCGCGTCCTCCCGAATGCGAGGCCAGAACGTTACCGCTTACCCACCACGCTCGATTTTGGTCCACGAAGCTGGGACATGTGGTCCGCAGGCTGAATGTTAAAAATTCAATTATAGCCGACTTACAGATGACAAACATGAATTAGAAAAATTATTCACATAGAATGGGTATCACAAGCAAGTATAATCTATTAGCCAAACATTCTATAAGCGATGTTATTTCTAGAATACGACTGCATTGTTACTAAAGCGATCTATTTACTAAAATAGTTTTCAATCGGCGTCAAAGAGAGAGGCGTTCCTTTGTGATTAAGTAAATGACTTTTATGAGGGCCTTAATGTAGAATCGAGTCGATAACAATTGATATGGTTGGTTAATAACGTAGGTTAAAAAATTACGCCTTTGTGAGTTAGTGGTCAGTAGAATTATTTTTGACATTTTACTGGTCCTTGGATGGAGAAAGGTCGAGAAACAATGCTCTAGCCCAGTGGTTCCCAATTATTTTTTCCCGAGTACCACTGCAAGAAGGAGCTCAACCTCGCGTACCCCTTACAGCTGAAATGATAAATAAATGAATTCGTTCATCCCAGTAGAGTGCTTCTCACAACCACAGGATTACAATAATATAATTGACACAAACACAGTTTATCTTAAAATATATTTGGGTGATAGTAATGTTTCTTTTGGCTGATAAAAGTGGATTTTTTTTTCAATTATTTTAGTGATCACCTTAGCCAAGAGACTACCGCGCGTACCCCCTGAAGAAACCTCACGTACCCCTGGGGGTACGCTTACCACTAATTGGGAACCACTGCTCTAGCCCAATCTGTGGTTCCCACAGATGGAACAGGTTGTCCGCAGGGAGAATACTAAAAATTTAATTCTAATTGAATTAAAGATATAGTAACAAATACGAAATTACTGAGGATTGTTCACATGACACGGATACCTTGTTTAAGCTTTCCAATGATTTACAAGTCTAACTCCATTAAGTATAACCATATTATACACGTGTTCTCACGGTGCAAAGTTTCCGGCAGTGTATTGACATAGTCCCTATTACCCTCCCATTCCCCCCCCCCCTCCCCCTGGAGTATCTCGATTATATTTTGTGATGAAGTCGTTTCTTTTACAGCGCTCTTCTATACGGCTCGAGATATGACGTAATTTGTGCTTTTACCACAACTTGACTGTCATGCGTGTCATTTCATTTTTTACAGCGTGGAATCAACATACGGATTAGGGCTAACGCAGTCGCCAGAGCATAAAAGTAGCGCGCAATTCAAACCCAGATTACGAGAAAACAAATCGCTATCAGCAGTGTGTGAGAGATTAGTTTACCTGCAAAAGATTTAGAGATAATCTACACCATAGAAGATAACAGTTCACTGCTGTCACGATCATTGAAACTTTTCCACAGCCTAATCGCTATTGTCGACTGACACTGAATAACACTACAAGGAGAATTAATTACGAAGCAGTTCGGGAACCTATTAGTGGGAAGATACAGCGTGATTATAATTAAAGTTTAAGTTTCAAAACGCTCTAAAAAACGAACCACTGATTAGAATGACATCGAAATTGAACGGCATATTATTGAAGAAGGGAGAAAGAACATGAACGGTGATTCTGCACCAATAGTTCTGCAGACCTATTTAGGTCGCAATGACAGGAGGGATAAGATTCGAGAAATAAGATGCCGTACTGATACATTTATGTATTCCTTTTTTCCTCGTTCTGTTCGGGATTGGAATGCACTGAATTAGGATTGGTGCTTAGCACCCTCTGCCACCCCAGTATTTGTGATTTGCAGAGTATAGATGTAGATGTAGAAGTTCTGGACCCTCAAGGGTATGAAAAAAGGCGTTGGACCGATGAACTGTTATAGGTCTGATGAAAATGATGAAAAAATTCGAAAAATCAGGTTCGTTTGATGTGCAGTCTGGTGGAGGAAGGAAAAGATGTGATTCGGCGGTAGTTGGAGAAGTGGCCACAGCAGTTCAGGAGGCGTCGAGTGGTGGTGTGCAACCATGCAGTGCACGGATAATTGCCCGAACATTGGACAGGCCTGTGAGCACGGTGCATAACATTCTACGAATCATCCTGAAATGCTATCCGTACAAAATTTTCATGTGCAGGAGTTGTTTCCTTCTGACCTGCCAGCAAGAGGGTTTTAATTGGAATTTCTTGCTCGCATGGAAGTGGACAATGATTGGCCGTGGAAAATTCTGTGGACAGACTAAACACACTTCCATCTGACGGGATATGTTTTACGATTTGTCATTTGTAGACAAAATTCTGATGCTTACAGCGCCATCTGTAGCTGAAATTGGAACTTTTTTTTTTCATGTTCTTTCCCCCTTCTTCAATAATACGCCGTTCAATTTTGTCGTCATTCTAATCAGTGTTCCGTTTTTTAGAGCGTTTTGAAACTTAAACTTTAATTATAATCACCCTGTATATCTTGAGCAATAATTGATAATCAGTTTTCCCGCTACGAGTTCCGTGCAAGAGGCAGTGTCACACGAAGCGAACTTGACCTCTAGCCGCAGCAGTCTCGGTTTTAAAAGGAACACTGGAATGAGCAATGGCGGACCGCCCGTGACCCACGCGTCCCTGAGGAGCCTTCAACATGACAGATCTGTACACGTGCTTGCCAACTCGGATATTCAACCTTGATCCGTCCAAATAGCCATTCGCCAACACAGTTAAAAAAAATATATAAAAAAACCTTGCATTTCCGCACGCCAACAAGCTGCGAAAGATTTAAAAAAAAAAAAAAAAAAAGAAAGAAAGGGGAGGCTGGTGAGAGGTGGTCGCCTATTTGCAAATTTCGAGCGCCGCCGTTGTGACTACTCCGTTATCCTTGGTTTGCGGACAATATCAGGGGCGGACATCGGCAATCGGCGTCTATTGTTACGTCAGCAGTCCTTGAGGCACCTCGAACCGCGCCCACGCAGGCAGAGAGAGGCGCCGACGGTTCCTCAGGAACTGGCATGGCCGCATCATACACTGCTGTAGCTGCAATGGGGTCTCCGCTAAATCCCCTGCTCGCGCCCACAGGCTGGACCAGTGCTGTTGCCACGTGGTGCTTCTACCGGTCATCGATGCTCAGCTCTTTATGCGGTCGGATATTTCGATTGTTTGATGCCTGTTTGGATTATGTTAACGATGGATAGTGCTGAGAAACAACAGCATATGGTGCTTTAGCAGACCGAACGTTCCTGCAGACCTACTGGGCTTGAAAACCAAATTAAAGACGTCGTAGCAGATAATTTCAAAGCTTTTAGGAATAACGCCTATAACAGAAAGAACAAGATAAACATCAATTTCGCTTAATTACGACCATTGTCTGTGGAGATATTTCTGAGACGCCATTTTAAAATTTATCGCTGTTATTTTATATGTTTTCATCGCTTCTCAAGTTTTACATCACACAACAGCAACAAACAGTGATTTGAGTACTTTTTTTCCTCCCTTCACGTACTTTTCTACTGAGTGAATAAAATATATATAGTACCAATCAGTTAACTTCCTGCATCTAATAATTTTTTCAGCTTACTTCTGCCATTTGTCTAGATTTCTGTTGGTTGAAGTAAAATAAAGTATTTTCATTTCCAAGTCTCGTGAAAGTTGAAGTTGATTTGCAGTAGTAATAGTATCGTAGATGTTTTAATTCAAAAAGCATATTTTGCTGAGTATTTTACAGAATATTTTCTGCACTTATCACAAATTTCTGCTTACTTCAACACTATAGAGGCGCGTGGCTACATTGGCAGGATTAATTTCGTGTTTCTTTTCATCTTTTGGCTTTACGCCTCGACGATGTCTAGGTCAGCAGAGCCGCAAAGGGACGTGGGTCAGAGAAATGGAAGGAATTCAGCCATCACCTTTTGAAGGAAGTATCGCAGAATTTGTCTGGAGGAATTTCGGGAAATCATGGAAAACTCATATCAGAATGACCGAGCGCTCATTCAAACGTGCGTGCTTTTAAATGCCAGGCCCGAGGTTTATCGCTCAACCGTCGGGCTCCGTGCTAATTTCTTGCGGGAGCTATAGCACTCTGTGAGAAATTCGCTGTTTTAGTAACCATCCAATCAATCCAAACAATTTCCCATTAGGCCCTCTCTATTTGGAAGCTGATCTTGTTTCCATGTGACAATACTAAAAATAGGATCGTTATTATTATTATTATTATTACTCCGCGATTCACTAAAAGTGTGTGGCGGAGGGTGCATTGCACCTATCGAAAAGGGTTATGGTTTGGAAGGGATATAAGGGATATGGCAGGAGGCGCCCATGGGCTATTGTGAGGAACCATCCCCGCATTCGCGTGGAGTGATCTGGGAAAACCATGGAAAACCCATTAACTTCATAGCACTTTATAATGTAATAAAGACCTTATTGGTTTTCCTTCATTTCACTGAACTATGAAACAAAGTTTAATACTTAAAATTAGTAGTAATAAATGATCGAGACTGCACTAAGATCTTCTATTCTCGTAGAACACAGATTTAGTACTTACGATCGATTTAAGTAAACTTTCACTGGGTATTTTACATAAGTTAGTCATAACGGAAATTTAGAACTTGGCAACAGGGGGTAGACACTGCTGAAGTTCACAAACCAAACCACTTGGAACCACGCTACTGAATTAAGGTGCTGGCAAAGGAAACCACGCAGTGGCTCTGAATCAGCGGACAAATAGTATGGGCGTTCAAATCCACCACAGAACCTGCAACAGATTCGAGTCACCACTAGTGCACAGCTAACCACAGCAACAGGTGCGACCTCATGAGCCCGCTCCAGGCAGTACGGTGAATTAGACGAACAGAACCAACACAGATAGCACGGCGATGAAAATTCACCCCTGTTAGTGCAATGGGTGTGAAAATCGCATAGATGCCATCTCCCGGAACCAGCGCATTCAGTGTTGACGCTAAAAAAGATGTCCCAGTGAGTACTATGACTGACAACCACGCGAGAGAATAGACGCGCAGAGCCTACACCAGGCTGAGAACCCGCGCCTGTCAGTAGGCTGCCCACAACCCGTGCCAGTCGGTACGTACCTTCTGACACCGCGTTATTCGTTACGGTCCCTCTAGTCTTCTCATTTATGAGGTCTTATGTGCACAGTCTTGTATATCGATTATGCGTGGATGCAGCGCCAGCTATGTTCGAGCGCGGCAAACTATTCCTTTTGCTGGGCGAGTTGTTTACGGCACGAGCGCAGCAGTTACTGGCGGCAGGACCATGCAGACATGACAGCGCAGAAAAACTATCTAGGCACAATCAGTTTTCGCGAAGCAACCATCGATGTCTAATGCCATCTTCACACGCAGCAACTCAAAAGAAACGGAACTGGTTGCTGACTGGAGTTACTCAACTAGTTAGTAACTGGTTAGTGACGCGGATCCACATGCGAGGCAACTTAAAAATAGACTGATATCACTAGCAATTATGGAAGCAGAACCATTGTCCCTATGTGTGCCCCTGTCTGCTACCATCGACAGTGATGGTCCCAGTGAAGATTACGGCGACGAAACTATCATACTGCTTTTCATAATCGGTACAGAACTGAAAATAAAATAATTGTTCAAAGGAAAAAAAAACATAAAAAACGCCTTCGAAAAAAGAACACTAAAATTTTAAAATAACTTTATACCTTACTAATATAATACAATTTGCTTACGGGATTAATGCTGCGTTAATCCCGTAAGCAAATTATATTGTATTAGTATAGTATGATGGCTGCGAAAACAAAATCTTTTATACCTTAGAAGAAAATAAATCTAAGTGGACAATGCATTACTGTTATTGAAATTTTTACATTAATTAGTTATTTTTGGAGTCGGTGCCAGCTGTCACATCGTGAAGACAAAATTACTGAACTTTATTTAGTGTTCGAGGAGAAACGTGGAGTACGAATAAAAATTCCAAATATTTTACAGCATGCCGTGAGGCAGATAGTGTTATTGAGGGAGACAGCTTAAGGAAACAAATTAACAGTATTTTAAACTGTGGTTCGGCCATGTTGGTCATCCAGGCAAATCTGTGGCGCTACAGTGTCAGTTGGTAGGTTGCATCATGCAGTAAATGCTTTACAGTTAGTATAATATAGGCTTATCATCTGTATGTTTCAGTTTTGTCGAAACATGTTTCCGGCATTAATTATAGGTAAGTAGTAACCTGATTTTGATGTATTATTGTTATTCATTATTGTTTTTATCTTTTGTTTTCCTTACTTTGGCTCGCACCGACTGCAAAAATAACTTTTTCAATAACAGTAATGTAAAGTATTGTCCACTTAGATTTAATTTCTTCTAAGTAAGGTATAAAGTTATTTTAAAATGTTTAGTGTGAATTTTTTGAAGGCGGTTTGTATATTTTTTAAAACAATTATTTTATTTTTAAATTATTATTGGAATTATAGTTTGTTTCGTATTTTAAATATGGCGCAGTAGTTCTCATTTTGCGAACTTCCTGGTAGCTCAGTGGTTAAAACGCTTGCTTTCAAAAAAAAAAATTGTCTTTATATATCCCAAAAACTTCTAGAACGGGGTGAATTGCATGTTGTGTTAAGCAATGTCAGTTTACATTTTGGTCCAGGCTGTGTTTCGATCTAATCATAACATATGTTAAAGCTGCTGCTCGATAATCGAAACATGAAACATCTGAGCATTAATACATACTACATACACAAATCTGTCTCTGGAATACATCTGTTTATTCCGGCATCACACAGAAAATATAGATTTTGAATTGGTTTACACAACGTGAAAGCTTGTGGTCCAAGTTGAAATTTGAAGTACATGTTGCGACATTAGGACACATTTATTTTATAAATATTCTGCCATGACTTAAAAATAGCTTAATTGATTTTGACAGGATTTAAAACTGTGGATTTTTGTAAAAAACATTGGAAATTAAAAGGGATGGGGGTAAAGGGGATGAGGGATTGGGCTTTTATATACCAAATGTAGACTGCCTTTTCTGAATGATTCAAAGTATACGTGTGTAAATTTCTATTGATATCAGATAAAAACTATAGGTATGTATAAAAAACAATTAAGGGGTGTGGAGACGAAGAATATCGGTAGTTCGGTTTTCTAAAGCTGGTGTGGACAGTATTTTTCTCTTTGTTTTAAAGTATTCATGTGCAAAGTTCCATCGAAATCTGATAAAAACTGTGGGTATCTAAAAAGAACATTGGAAATTAGGCGGTTTGGGGATAGAAACGAAGAGGGGTTGATCTTCTGCAACCTAATTTAAACACAATTGTTTTGGACGTTTTAAAGTATACGTGTGCAAATTTCCTTCAGAATCGGATAGAAACTGTTGCTTTGTGTAGATTAAGGGGTGGGTTTGTACAAAAATTAAGTGATGTAAAAGGGGAGCTAGGGTTGTTTTGGATTTTTTGGTCAGAAATATTATCCATAAAAAATACATGTATGTGCCAACTTTCATAAACATCAGTCAATGGTGTCGGTGTCGACGACAGCTTTTTAAAAAGAAAACTGGCAAAATTCAAGGGGGTGCAAACCAAAAGTTGACATTATTTTTCTATTTGTTTTATAGTAATAATTTGCAAAGTTTTATCAAAACCGGATAAAAGCTGTGGGCGTGTATAAAACTTAAGCAGTTTAACAGGTAGAGGGGGTGGTTTTTGGTCACAAACCTATTTCGTGAAAAAATACATATAAGCACCAACTTTCATGGTAATTGGTCAAACGGTGCCGACTGTAGCTTTTTATAAAGAACATTGACAAAAATTAAGGGGGTGGAAGGATCCCAGGGGTTGAGCTTTACCAAATGTTGATAGGATTTTTCTCTTTGTTTTAAAGTATACATGTGCAAAGTTCAATCAAATCAGATAAGAAATGTAGGTTTCTATAAAATTAAGGGGCGTTTTTTTTTTTTTTTTTTTTTTTTTTTTTTTTTTGGTCCGAAACCTTCTCCATGAAAAACTACGTGTGTATGCCAACTTTAATGGAGACCAGTTAAATGGTGTCGACTGTAGCTTTGTATACAGAAAATTGGTAAATATTAAGGGGGAAGATACGGGGAGAGGGGTTCAATTTTTTTAAACCAAAAGTTTACAGTATTTTTCTCTTTATTTTTGACTATACATGTCAAAAGTTGCATCGAAATCGGATAAAAAATGTTGGTTTTCATAAAAAATAAGGGGTGTAAAGGGGTAGAAGGGGTGGTTTCTCAATGACATTCATATGGGACCACTTTGAAGGTATACACTATCCACCAAAAATCATTTAAATCGGTTCAAAATTTGCGAAGATATCACTGAACATAAATACAAAAAAAAAGGTTATAGACGAATACAGAACCACCACCTTTTTTTTTTTGAAGTCTGTTAAGAAGACGGAGAAGATCCTGGGTTCATCTGAATCTGCAAAAGAATTTCCACCACCGAGTATTTCTTGCTGCTAAAGAACTCTAACTTTCAGATGCTAAATTTTTAGCATTCTACTGTATTTCTAAAGAAAGTTATTTGTAACTGGTGGAAATAATTTGCCCTGGCGTACAGAAAAAAACAATTAGTCATGAGTGGATGCTGAGGAAAATATATTGATTAATCTCGGGTAAGAAACACAATATACAAAAAATAAAATAAAAAAAATCTTACATTATAAATGTATCACAATGAAATAGGAACAGGTAAGTAATTATTTAGATCCTGCTTCCTATTAGATACGTCAACGACAAGAGATTACATAGTATTATGTTGGTTAATGTCAGGGCTCAAGGCTTGATAATATGCTGTTTGTGATCCTACTCCTGAGAGGTTCGAGAGAGGTGTATTGCGAAGACCCGTCGGGCGTTTGAGAAAGAAGTCCAAAATTCGTTCAAGGAGGTGCACGTGCAACTGCCGCTTTCACTGTGATGTATAAAACTGTACAAAGTGCGTTGCTGGACGAGGAGATTTTATACTAATAAAATGCAAATAAGGCAGAGATTCTCGACCTGTCGTCTGCGCAGATTTGACAGGAGGTCCGAAGGCAAAAAATTAAAAAATTAATTTTAATTGAATTAAAGATATCAGAAGAAAAATTTATTTCAAAAAACTGCTACCATACTCAAAATTCTATAAGGCTATATTGGACTAAGGATAATAACCCTTCTACCTCAAATATAAATGTTAACTGATCCATTCTCATCGGTGTTAGCGGGTAAATTAGTGGTTCTTGCTTTAAAACGTCCGTTTCACGGGTTGAAACATTACACCACGAGTATTTGAAAGACCGGCAAAGATATTGTATTTGCAGGATAAGCGTTGTTATCATAACAGTCACTAAATTCGTTTCCACTCGGCATCAAAGAGAGTGTCGTTCCTGTCACATTTAAGCTACTTACCGTTTTATGAAGGCCTTATTAAAGGCGTAGGTCTTTATAAAGGGACCGCAGTAGGTGCGGATGCTATTGGTAGGGCTGCTTAATAATTTACATATAGCTAGGCTACAAATTAGGCCCATAAGTTAGTCGCCCATAGATTTATTTTTGACATTTTACTGTTCCTCGGATTTAAAAACCCTACAATATGGCGTGAGACTTACGGAAGATATGACATATGAAGCCACCGAGGACATTATATATATATACATATATATTTTTACAAGAATGTTAACAGTGTTGACGCTTTTAAAATCATAGCCAAGTGTGAAGAAAATAAACGAACAATTTCGAGTGGTGATTCCAGTTACTGAAAAACTAGCTATAAATTTAATATTTATAGAAAGTGGAAATTCGTATACTAGCTAGAAATATCTTTTTCGAGTGTCAAAGCAATGAAGTTTAAGAATAACTGCAGATGTTTGTGCTGCTTTATGCGAAGCTCTGAAATACAGTATAAAGGTGAGTAAATAATATACAGTTTATATTAAAATATTTGGCACCGTACACTATAATAAAAGAGGGCACTTTTCAGTATCCACTTTTCCGCGCAAGCCATTCATACAACTACACTCCAACTACATGCGTTAGGCGCACTCCTAAATACCGAACGAGAATGGCTCGCAGCGTGGCATGTACGAGCGTGTAAATGTTCGAGTTGTCTCACGCACAAAGCGCGGCAGCCGCGCCCTTACGGGATTTGCCTCGCGATGTCGATACGCAGCTTTACAGTTTTCTTTGATTCCAAAAGAATTATTTAAACGAAATTCAAATGTGATTACCGAATAGCATTTGGGTTTTTGATCTTTTAATTTTTGGATCGAGGTCATCCAAACAACCGGGAACAAGAGGCACGGTGTCTGCTGTACGATAAATGCACCGCGCCACAAAAAAGTACAGTAGTGTTCGATCGTTCCCATCACCCTTCCTTGACTTGCCTCCAAGCAGCTTTTGAATATTTGCGAGACATAAACTGGCGATGGAAGGAAGGAATTTCGTAACAATTTCACATATCCAGAAGGCTTCAACGATGATTTTAGAGACAATTCCGAACAATAAGTTTCAGGAGTGTTTCAAAAAATTTCGGAATCACTTCCAGTATTGTACTGACTCACAACGAGTCGATTTTGGATAAAAGATGATGTAAAATAAAAATAATATTCTTTCCCGTCATTTGCCGTCGGAGCGAATACGAATACATATCCGTGTATGCGGAAGTTTCCATACACGACTTCAACACGTTTCGCACAGCTTATGAAGATGCATGACAGTGAGTCACTGCGTCGGTGATTAAGTAGGCATTATGTCTGCCAGTAGACATGTTGGTGCACCTAATCTTCCGGAAGTTTTTTTGTTACGCAGCTATTAAATCGGCGCTTCTTGTTCGACGCGTGTGACAGTTAGTATATTATCAGTAATGTTATAATCCGCTAGTCCGTCAGCCCGTTTCCTCCAATGAAAGATTCCATGATCCTGTGTTTCCACCACGGCTTCTGTAACCTTAAATCCTATTCTACTATTTTCGGCATGGTGCTCGTCAGCATACTGTAACAATTTTTTACAAAGCCGTTGTTTGTAGTCCTAGTGATCAAATTGCCCAGAAATAGAGCCGTCCAACAATGGCATCTCACTCTGCTTAGATTTATTTATTTATGCGTCTGTTTAGCTGAATGTATCACACCTTTTCTTTAGTAATAATCTAAATGATACTGTACCGTAAGTTATTAATGGTTTAACAAATAAATAAATCGTAAGCCATCAAACGATTTCCTATCGTTTTAAATTTCACATCTTGTCATAAATTACATTCTGTGAGAACGATTACTGCTATTGCCATTCTAAAAGAACTAAAACCCTCTCCTTACATTCATCAAAACTTACTGATATCCATTAAACACACGTTTTTATTCCCACATTTACTACCTCATTTGTATTAACGCCACACCCAGTTCAATGTTGAAAGCTTTTTCTGTGAAGAAATGAGGAAACATTTTTTGTAACCGACCGTGGTATAGAGCTTACAAAGTATTAATACCATGCCAACATCCTGAGAGTGATGTAGAAAAACATAATCTTGTAAAATTGCACTTTCTTTTCGTTTCGGGGTTAGCGCTGCGTGTTCTAATTGATGATGCCAACGTTTAGGTCCCAAGCTGGAGCCGTCGTCAAGGCTGCTTCAAGGTAATGTATTCGTTTTCTGGTACACTGGACGCATTGCCGCAAAATATAAACAGACCTTTTGGTACACCGAATAACGAATCGTAATGTCAACATCTAGGCGATAAAAGTGACTTATATTTCAAATTATTCAAATCATGGATAAATAACAATATCTGTATGAAGCAAAAGTGTAATACTGAGGTGGTAAATTTAAAATATGAAAACTTCGTTTCATTTGCAGAAACTCAATGTAACAGGTTCTTTTTAAAAAAAACACGCTCATTGTTGTCATTTTTAACACTTCGGACACAAAAATATGATTTGCACTGATATAAAATATTTCGCTCCAATGATACCGATAGCTGCATTACGGCATATATGTGGTTATTGCTTGTATATCCGCAGATACAAGCACAAGTATGCTAAATAACTTGAAAATATGTGGTCAAGTTCGAGTTTCTTTTTAATGTATTTCTTTTCACGAAGCCTGCAAAAAAACGATGATGGTGCATGGCACATATGACAATTTACGCAACATGAAAATTCCCCTACAAAATGAGTTTTCACGTAACTTTAACGGTAAAAATTACCACAGTTAATGACGATAATGCGTCCAGAGAATAGTATCCACGTAAGTTTCTCTAGTATCATTTGGAAGAACAAAAAAGTCAAGAAAATTAACAACCCTGCCCTCTGCACAAACAAAAAACATATATTCAGACAGTACGGAAAAGAGAGACAAAATTTCTCTACGAATCGCGTACATTTCCAAATTTTCACACGAAAATAAAGATCTTGCAATTCCAAGAGAGAATTTAACTCTTGCTTGAGATTTGAGTATTCGTGACGCGACAAGATTTTACCAGTACAATCTAGCGTTGGGTTGAAGATCTTATTTTCCGCCTGCTAGCCGTAACTTTTATTGTGAATATTTATTATAGCACTAGAGGAGTTCCCGGCGTTGCCCGGTATAGTTGGCCTAGATTTACCCGTATCCTATTTGTATTCCCGCAATGAGAAACATTTTTAGAAAATTTCATATAATTCGCGCCAACTTAGCAAACCTAGATTCATCCGCCCACTATCAAGAAACGGGTGGGATGAAGTTTATTTGCACGAACACTATTTTCATTCGTCCGAAAAGATTCATGTATATCAAGCTTCATTAATTTTGTTAAGAAATTGCATTACTACATTACTAAACAACGCTAGATAATGTTAGAAACTCACATTTGATTAAATTGCGAAGTAAATGGATATACATTTTGCTCGAAACACTAAATACTTTAAATCCGCAGATTCTGCCTTTTATTCAAATATCAAAAGTGAATCAGGAATAGTATTATCGCAAACAATAATGCTGGTGGCCAAAGACATTGTCCAGAGATCGTGCTTAAAGAAAATCTCTGTTGTTTTTACGGCTATCTAAGGCGTTTAAAAATTGAATATCCCGAACTGAAGGAAAGAATACAAGTTTTTTTTTTAATGTGCAAAATAGTTATTATTGTAAAGTTATCTTATTGCTTTCATTAAAGGCTATGGTCAGAGACATTGTAATTGTGTGTTTAGTGCGAAGCATGCTGCATCTAGTGGTTCCACCTGTGGTATTCCTCACCATACGTTCAGAATTTCATTTAATGTTCCAGCGTTATGTAACACAGAATCATAAGACATAGCAAACAACTGAGTTGATGTTTTAAGCTTTAAAACGGTGAAAACTCCATCGAAATCTTCGCAGTAGATTTCGAGTTTTTGACCAGCCAATTATATTAGGCAGAGGAAAATTACAGATAGATTGCCTAGCATTTGCAGAAGACTTAGCAATCTTAACCCGTGACATTGCAATAGCCCAAAAACAGATCGAACTCTTGAAAGAAGTAGCGGAGAAAGTAGGTCTACAGATTTCAATCGAGAAAACAGAATTTATGACCTGCAATAAAGAAACACCAAAATACATGGAGACAAAATATGGAAAAATTAAACGAGTCTCATACTTCAAGTATTTCGGTGAAACAATCCAAGAGAATGGAACTGAAGCAAAAGCTAATGAAATTAGATGCCAGAAGATGGAAACAGCTTATAGCATAACACAAAATATCTACAACAAAAAATGCATCTCCAAGCACACAAAACTGAGACATTACAATACAGTTATTAAACCAGAATGTCTTTATGGATCAGAAACACTTATTTTTAACAGAAAAAAAGATATAGAAAAAATTGTGAAAAAAGAACGCAAAATTATAAGGAAAATTTTGGGCCCAAGACTCATAGGAGACCAGTACAGACTCAAAAGTAATCAGGAAATTCTACAATATGCAGACATTCACAGTGAAATTAGAAAACGCCGACTAAAATTTTATGGACACATCAAAAGTATGGACACTAACAGACTTACAAGACAAATAGTTGAATTCTATGAAAACCGAAGTAAATCAGTATCGGATACAATGAAATGGATTGGAGAAATCAAGAAAGACCTCAAATTAGCAGGAATTGTTCCAGAAGATTTCGAAAACAGAGACACATTTAAATAAAAAATTCACAAGTGGCAAGTTGACCGGGAGGAAAGATTAAAGAAAAGATCAGGAACAACATGGTCTGATGGGAGAAAAGAAGCCCATAACAAGCGTATGAAGGAAATATGGGCACAATGGAAAGCGAACAAACGCTTCTGAGTACTTTGCGTAGTCCTAATGGGCTTATCCGCAAATAATAATAATAATAATATATATAAGATAGAAAGAAGAAGATTATGTGCTTTACAAGGCCTTTTAAACGTCATTAGACGAATGACTATTTCTCGACAACAATGCCCCATCATAGTTTCGTCGAGATTATTATTCACGCTTGTAAAGGATTTGTTTTACTCGTATCACCAGCCGTGTAATTTAACATCGCCTTTGGTTGATAATCTTGAAACGTTTTTGTTAATTTGTTTTTAGTTGTTATGTTTGTGTTCTTTCCACTGCGGTCTGGTGGCTCAGTTAGTTAACGCACGTGACTGGGTAACGGAAAGTCCTCGGTTCGAATCCCTCTATCGAGTGAAATTTTTACAGTCCTTAAAATTGACCTTCAACCCTGGAAATTTTCTGATTTGCCAAACTAACCGTGGTTCGCCGTTCGGTTAGGGTGGCCAAGACGCATGGCAAATCGAAACCCATCGGGAATATCCCGGACAATACTGCCATGCCTATTTACTTCCTTACTACTTTCTAATTCGAAATGATACAACTTCCTATATTTGTCTTTTTAACTTCAAGTCATGAAAGAAGTAGGTTTCCCATTTACAAGTGATCTTGAGATTATGAGATTTATCGAATCTGATGCAACTACTTCCGCTTTAACAAACATTGACACAGAAAATTGGAAAATGGAGGTCACGGAACTTTCTTTTTCGAAACTTCACCGGTTTCGATTATTCTAATAATGATTACACCAAACGTTTTGAGACGAGAGATATGTTCATTAAAAGTAATCCCATCGTTTCAATATCAGAGTATACACTTTTAAAGCTTACCGGGAAATTAAAGTCTGTAAACATAAGTATGGGCTTTTCTTATTCCTATCGTGTGAAGTGATTTCTAAATTGGTGTATTTTAAAAAGTAAATATGGAGCACAGATGACGAATGGCGATTCTCTCTACTTAATATCTTAACCCAAATAAAACACACTGTAGTACCATCTCCAGTCGATAGGCATTGTCTATTATAGGAACGTGACGCACAACCATACTGCACACGCGTGGTGGGAAAATAATATCCTAGTAACTTATCAATGCATTCAAAAGCCTTACTGCGAAGGGAATTCAAGTTATAATTAACTCAAGATATTTGTGCCCTTTAAGTGTCGAATACCGAAAGATTTCTTTCTTAATTTATGATTTGATCAAAACGGAGACATTACTCTTTAAAATGATACCTCATTTATAAATTTCTATTTGGTATGGACGAAAATAAATTGCATCACAAAAAAAAAAAAAAAAAAAAAAAAAACAAACCATTAACGGTTTCTGTAACATTCAGTAATATGCTACCTTTTCCAAACGCAACACTTGTTCACAAGTACTCATGTCAAAGGTTCTCCACGAGCGATGAGAACTAGCCGGTCAAACCGCTCCATGGCAAATGCCAAGGAGAGTGCCTTCGACTCTCTACAGCCACTAACAACGTCAACATCTTCAATAGTTAGAAACGATCGCACATGAAACAGACGCTAAAATTAGCAAGAAATTTCCAAACTAACTTTCAAACTGTTGTATTACCTGACATTTAACAGGTTTATACAAACTCAAAAATACCTAAAAGATTTCTTCTGCTTTCTCAACTAGCTTAGCTGTTAAATAGAGAGCATTTTTCCGTTTCTCTATGTGTGTTCTTTCCCCTTCAGGTCATTCAGTTTCAACGATATCTCAAAAATCTCACTGTAAAGCTCATTAACTGCGAATAGAACTTACACCCAAATGTCGTTAATTATTACCGATTATTAGCAGAGCATTTTTTGCATTCACCCTTTAAAAGATTAGAGGTTTTAAATCTCAAATACAAAGCCTATAAACTGACCGTCTCTTCATTTCTCTCTGCTTCCCTTATTATTCAGTTATGTTACATCCGTTCCAAACACTTGGGACTAGCCATCACATTAACGACAGTAATCAGTTTTCAGAATCCTTGCTTAACAGTCGTTTGCCCAACGATCCTTTTGATAAAGTGGTGAAATATCCGTTTACCGTGAAACTCTTAGTGCATGGAAACCTTATGTCTGAGATTCTAATTCACGATCTTTCCATAAAAAAACACGTTCAGAAACCAGTACATTCTTCCGGTCATCAGTCTGTAAATTAAATGTGTTAGCTTTACTAATCTGACGTAGATAAAATCTTCAACCATTAACGAGGCAACTGCTATCACCGGTTAAAAACAGATTCGCAAATTGGACAAGTAAGCTACACAGAGAGAAAAACTTTTACAAATTTTGCGCGGATGGATCGAATTTGGCTAACGTTAACATCGACTGTGAAATGGTGAAACAATGATTTGTTCCATACAACCGACCATTATCATTTATAAATTTCGGTTAGGTATGAACGAAAATAAATGGCTTGTCACAAAAAAAAAAACTTTTTAGAAATAACATCACAAAATGTTCCTACAATCTACGTTCTCAATTATCTAGTTCATAAATTCAAACTTTTACGAGTCCTCCCTTTATCTATTCCCTCTAATGGAAACTTATCCAATCCCCGTTCGCCTTAAAGACTAACGCAATAGAACTCTCCAACTAAATCCAAAAGTATGTACCGTAAATACAGTTTTTTTGTTGTTGAAGTGAAAGAGTTCTCTAGTATGCATCAACCTGGTATAAATAGTTTTGTTCTGCCTTTTCTCGTTTATCTTATTCTCCTGGGATTAAGATCTTGTTGACATCATGGTTCTTGAAATTCACTCTACGACTGGAGAGAAGTGAAAGCAGCATTTGTGAGTCGCTTGTAATAGTAACTAGCAGAGTGCCCGGCATTGCCCGGTATAGTGAGGATTTGTAACAGCCCTCATACCTGAATTTTGAATAGCATTGTACTGTATGAAGTATTTGTAGTGAGCTAAAGTTTGCTTGAAAGTGATTTGATATGTTTATTTTGTAAATTCTTGTAAATCAGTGTATATAGACTTAGTTTTATGTAAGAAAATTATTTAAAGTCCATTTAATATGTTTAAGAACCGAATGGTGCAAGAGAAATTCTTAAATGTTTGTAATTACATGTATTAATGTAAGTTACGATGTCTACAGGACAATTTTCTACAGTTTGAAGGGATTTCTGTAAATAATTTCGTATTTAAGTATCTCTAATTACCATTTCTGATCATTGTGAAATGTTGTTAAGTAATTTTGTATTAATTCCGATTGTTTTTTAATATGTTTGATTGTTTGAGTGATTGTTAATGATCGAGAAATATCGGGCGGATGCCTTTGAAGAATTCTCGTAATTTCGATATAGACTATATAAACAGATCGCCTGGACAGAGAGATTCATTCAGTTAGTTAGTAAGTCAGTTTAGTTGACAGTATTCAGTGTTACAGAGAGTTTCAATCATTCAGTTGAGTTCACAGAGACTATCTTTGCGATTATTCAGAAGTGCATATCTGTATTGTATCTATGCTTGTGAATATCGCTGACATGTTTGGATCACAATAAAACAACTCTTCAAACATAACCTGTTTGGTGGACTTTTTAATTAATTAATCAGTAATTAAACCACCGAAGAACCTTAATAGGTTGATTCGATTTTTATTCACCCAATGAGAAACATTTGTACCAAGTTTCATTAAATTTGCGTCAACTATTTCTGGAATTAAAGCAAACCTAGATTCACCCACATCCTACTCAGATTTATTCGTACACTATTTTTAACCGTCCGAAGAGATTCATGTGTACCAAGCTTGATTTATTTGGTACCAGCCATTTCTGACACTAAACTAAACGCACAGCTCCAAGAATGGGGTGGGTTGAAAGCTTTAAAACGGGGATATCAATTTTCAGTTTGGTCCAGGCTACATTCCAACCTGCTAATGTTGCTGCTGGAGACTCGAAACATGTACCTTACACGCATTAATACATAACACATACATAAAAATGTATCTGAAGTGTGTCAGTGTGTTCCGGCATCACACTGTAAATACAGATTTTTAATGGATTTACAGAATTTGAAAGTTTGTGGTCAAAATTAAAATTTAACGTATGTCTTAAGACGTTACGACAAATTTAATTTATAAATAGTCTAGAATTACTTGAAAACTGTTGAAACGATTTTAATTGAGTTTTCACAGTATCAAACATTAGGTGTGTCTCCTCATGCTGTCTCATCTGCCACTGAAGCTGAAATTTTTCTCATTATGCTACTTCATCTGGCGCTGGAGCTCAAAATTAAAATCTCTTCCGTACATGCAGAGTATTCAAAATTATTTTCCAAAATTGCTTTTATTAACAACAAGAAAGACTCACTATCACGTATAAAGCAGAAATTGTGCATAAGTTCTGTTAGTACTAAGAGATTGTAGCCTCGTTGCATGAGATAACATCGACAGCAACGATGATCTCTGTCTTTTATTTTGTAATTATTAATTTAAGTATTTTTCTCTTTACGTAGTTTCCTCTTCGTATTTAATACGAATATTTATGCGGTTTAAAGAATGCATAACCTGGAAGAAACCGGAAGATGCGGTAATACGGCTACTATTGTTACTAAGTATGACATATACCTCTAGTTGGTACTGAATTTTTGGTGTTTTACGCATTATCCTCAGAATTTTATTTACTGTTCCGTTGTTACGTTGAAGCATACTAATACATACCAAACGATTCAATTCTCATCCTTAGCTTTAAAACTACGAAAAATCCATCAAAATCTGCTCAGTAGCTTGAGTATTTCTGGAATCAATATATACGGTTTTCGTTTTATATGGTATATATAATCTCTTGTGCTTATTCTCTTTGTGACGAGTGCATCTCTAAGGCACAGAAAGGTCATAACAGTAGTAAACCACCAAAAAACATTACACTGAACGACCACATCACCAGCAGCAAAAGTGTAAGTATTTCGGATTACCATATTTAAAAACAGTATTAGAAACCTTCATTCGCTCTTTGAGAAATTAAAAGTTGGCCCCCAAGTAATCCGAGAATTGAAACATGTTACTATTCGCGAGAAGTACAGTCGACTCGAACGGTAGAATTGTTTGTAAATAAAGAGACCTGGGGCTTTTGCGAATATATCAAAGCAACTAAATATTTGATGTTAAAATATCAATTAATCAATTTCATACCGAAGCGATAAGTCAGAATAAAATTACAGTAAAACCGATACGATAGGGCAAATGAAATTGGTGAAGGGAGCTTGGTTGGAACATTCTTCGAAAAAGCTGAAGCCATCAACAAGTTTTATAAGAGTGAAGGCTGTAAAATCTCTTGGCTGAAAACCCTAACCACCACAGAAACGCAACTTGCATCTAGATTTGAGATTCTGCAGTGAAATACTAAAAGTTTGCAATGGCTGAGCTGGAAGCCCGACTACCTAGACTTCGCAACACATCACCAGAGATGGATAACGTATTTAACAAAATGCTATTACGCTGTTCACCGTTACTTCTGGAGAAGAGTTAACAGGTTTCAACGGGCAACATTCCTAAACCACTAAAACATCAGTTTTCATAGTGCAACCAAAGTCAGGAAAGGATAAGACAGGATTAAGATCCTATCGCAAAACTGCATCGATTTCTTGCCTGACGAAACTTCTTAAGCTGATATCGGTATCCTTCAAATTTTGATTTGTAAAACAAAGGGGCAAAAAAGACGCCATGCTCTGTATCCTACGAATTAGAATTCAAGAAGTATTCCAAAGATAGAAGTCAACCAATGCGGCCTTTATTGATTAAACCAATTCTTTTGCAGTGAATAAAAATGGGCACAGTGGAAAATTTTTTGAAGCAGCTCTAAAACTTTCAAGAGGATCGTTTCACAAGGACATAAACAAATAAAATAGTCCAAAACAGTGGCACAACAGTCCCTAGAGTGGCACATTCGCCCCCAATTTTTCTGTCTCAGAACCATCCCAACTGCAGAATTAGGTGACAAACTTTATTGACCTGTTGATTGAAAAACAATTTTGAATATACATTTAACCTCTTCAGGGACACTGGAACAAATGTGTAGGTGTCTGCTTAGTTCATTTACCGCCCAATGGTAAATGTTGTATGCAAGTTGCAGTAGAGCTTATATTTGTATGAGTTGATTCGCAACAAACGAGAAAGTTTCACGAATCTTACAGGTTAAAATAGCTCGTCCTTGAGTAGGTTAAATATCAAAGTTATCCAGAATTTCCTCTCTTTATCCATATTAGTGGCAAATTCTTTTAACAGGAAGAATCTGAACATATTTTCCTTGTATAACATACGAACTTCCTGAAACAATCATTAAAAAGCCACAATAGAATGCATTTTATGTACAAGGAAGATTTAATCTCACTTCAATCCTGTCTAAAACAGAGGACCTCCGATGCTCACCACTCAGTACCAAGACTTCGTAAAAATTTACACAGACAGATGGATCTTTGTCAAAAAGAAATCGAGAGCAAGTTATTCAGTGAAAAGACTGGTAAAAGTTTCTACTTTCCCTCATCTTAATTTACTTATGAATGCACAGCTCTTTGTTATCAATGCGGCGTTCGTGAACCGTTCGGCATTAGAAAAACAGTGAAACCAGCTTACTTGCACACTCCACATCTGCTACTGAAGCCATAAAAAAGATCCGAATTAAATTAATACTTCAGTGTCACCGAAGTGCTATTAAACTGGAAATCGAGTATAAAACATATTTCAGCTGGCCACTGCCAAACGTGAGATACAGGGCAGCGAGATTGGCAATCATATACTAGCTAAGAAAGCCTCTATATGGCTCCTGCGTGTCGTCCACAGTATTTATCACAAGCTGCAACAAAGTGGTATAGATCAAGTTCCTCTAAGAATAGAAGCAGCGTCGGAGCACTGCAGTGACGGGCGGTGTCTGTTACAGCTCCGCAAGGTGGTCAATGAACACACCTGGTACAAAGGCATCGAGAGACCCACTGCCACAGGTAGAATTGGCACTATTTAAATGACTCGCAAATCTACGATAAATGGTAGTGAGAGAAAGATACAATGGAGCACATTCTACTTCAGTGTGGATCGCAGGATTTGAAGATATCGATTGGTGGAAATGGTGGTGCACTGAAAATATTTGGAAACAAAGAATATCGGAGTATCGATGAAATGACCTACTACGGCCAAAGGGTGAGCGGTGTTGGTCAACATTTGGAGGCAGTTACCATGGAACAACATTTGCTTAAGGATAAATCAGCAGGGGGTCGTATTCTGCTAGTCTGTTTGCCATGACAACACGCAAAAACTATCGAACAGATTTTGACGCGTTTTGATACTATGAAAGCTTAACATCTGACTTAAAATGAGCGGTTGTGTTTTGACTTTTCGTGACCTGGCGCCGTAGCATGAAAAATAAATTTGATCTTAACATTTTTCAGGTACAATTTCATTTCATTTCTGAAATTTCGAATTGAGCAGACTTCAATGTGAACATGGGACTAGTATGACGCATCAGGTATCTCACGCAAATGCCGTATGTTTCAGGTGAATTAAAGATTAAAATCGTACATTTAGAGTTTACTGACTTTGTTGGTAAAAAAGCTGGTAAATGACGTCGCATGAATGACTACGCTTGTTAAGGCATGTCATTCCTGTAAAAAGGGTCACATGTTCAATAACCGCCAGGGATGAAAAAAATAACTTTTTGTGGGTTCTTTTGTGCTATTATTTCATGTTTGTAGCTTTAAAATTTATTTTTACGAGAATTCACCAGATTTCACTTTGCTTTTTCGTGATAAAGGACTTCCGATATTGTTATTTGGATTCAGTTAATACTATTGTTGTCTTTTGCTCTTTGTATTGGTTTGGGTAATTTATACGTACGTTTACGTAACTTTAATCACTAATTCCTCCAGTTTACTGAACAAGCTGAAGAGTTATGATTTAAAAGTCTTAGCATTGTAACTTTGGAAAAAAGCAGACAGTTAGTTGAGCGGGCAAAATTGTGTGTACGAAGATTCTTATATTTTCAAATTTTAACAGCAGTGTATAGGCGAAATAATGTTTCCAGACAAACATTAAAGTCCGATTGTACTCGTTCAAAATTTTCACCTAAAAATTACGCATTGGACGAAGAAAAAAAAATACAAAAATGTTAGCAAAACATTCACGCGGTTCGCGGACTGATGGCGTGTGCCACTTCACTGAACTGTAATTTTAGTGAGTCTGATTACTATGGGGTTTTTTTACATCTGAAAAATGTTAGATCTGAATGGATATTTATAAAAGAATTAGCACCAGTAAGTTGCAAGGGAAAATGGGGCAAAAGCACGTGATCTCAGATTTCAGTGGGGTAACATCCATTTACTAAATGGCTCGGTCTAAAAGGGGGGGGGGGAGGGTTTAAATAAAAAGCTACGTTGTATTACGGGGGATGGCCGACGAGCCAAGCCACGTAGCTTTTCATTCATACTGACACAGCTAAAATAAGGTGGATATGTATTTCCGTCACTTAATTACCTTCGTATGTAATTTAGGTATCTTATATACAGTATTAGCAGTGCTGCGAATGCGTGTGATTTGAAGCCATAGTGTCGGGTTGCATGCGGCTGCGCATTACGATTCGATAAAACATTAGACATGCCGTACCCAGACTCAAATTCACTTAAGTGTGTCACCCGGAATTTTCCAAGGCAGTGAAAGTTCCTATTGTTTTGTTGGTTTGAAATAAAGGTGTTTTGTTTAGGAGGGCCCGCATGTGACCACACCGCTCGTTAATAAAATAACTCTAATTTTTTTCTGTCAAAGGAATTTCAGAGCAACTGTAATTATAGTGTTCGCTGAAGTATTATTTTAAGTTAAAAGTGTGGTGTGAAATGGCGATGTACAATAAACTTTAAGACGCATTTCGAAAATGTTTTTTCAACGAGTTTTCATAATCCAATGAATTATAGAAATCTTTTAATCAGATCAGAGAATCATTCCCTGGTAATGTAGAAAGAAAGGTGACAGAACTGCAGCAAGAGAAAACAAAAAAAATATACAGATCCTCTTAGTTATTTTTCAAGGCAAGTATAGTTCGTTCTGCTTTCATTTCATTCAGAATATTTATAATTATGGAAAAGTATATAACGCAAATATCAGTTGTGTTAATTATATAAGAAATAGTTTTAACGGGGATGGGGAGACGGTTTTATGGACGCTCCCGAAGGAGTGAGATTATCATTTTATCGAGGAGGGTGTTATCAATAATATTACACCTCTGACAGAGCTGGAGAACCTCCAACATAAAAAGCAGCTAGGATCGAGAAAACCTCTTGATATTTAAATTTTATGCTGCTTGAGGACAGTAACGCGGGAAAAGATCAGAGCAGAAATCAAGTACAAACATTTATAATTTCCGACAAGAAATCAGTAATTGTCTTGGTTTTAGTTGCAGATTGCAGTTGGTAGTACCATATGTTGGCCCAGATAGGCTATGGGTGAGTACTCTTAAATATTATCAACACAGTCACCACCAGTAAAGAGATCAGCACTACCATGTCGGTAAAGGAGGCAATGTGAACATTTCATAAAAACTCGGAGGAAGGGGGGAGGGGTGGGGGTAACTGGTATCATACTATATCGCATGCACCCCGAGCCATTCCATTCGGAAATTCCCTTAGCAAACAAAATCAGACACTCGTTTTGTACACGTATGTTCGGCAAAAATTTAACACAACTTGATTCTACAAAAAAATTGTGATAACATGGAAAAGATTTCACATTCCGTTTAATGTGATAGAAAACGTGCTGAATGAGCAAGACATACAAAAAAACAGATTTTTTTTTTTTAAATATTTGAAACTGGCATATGTTGTACTATTATCAGGGAATCGAACCACTTAATTCTCACGTTACCTACACCTAAAAACAGGCCGGAAATAAAATTATCAGCTGTACATTACACAATTTTTATAACGTAGTCATCAGAATTTTAACAGAAATACAATGTTAACAGCATTACTAATTGTTTTCGATAACTAATGTGTTTGGGTTTAAAAATTGTTTCCGCTGCTTCGAAACAACCATGGCAGCGAACCAATGAAAGTAAATACCCAAGATTTGACACCAGAAACAGCCTTGATTTCAGTTAGCACTCGAATGGGAAATTAACTTGTATTTTACTCTGCGAGTGTAAGTTGAACATAAACCTTTGTCGGGAAACCCGTAGACGTCAACCAGGAGAGAGCTCGAATCAAGACCATATTTTGATACTTGTTTGTTCAGGCATTTCCAGTTTAAAGCAGAGCTTGGGAGACCCCAGCAAGGTCCAGAAAAGGCTCCGAAAATTACAACGACAATCAAATACGTTTTAATTACAAACACTACACTGGATCACACTCAAACACCAGAGTTTGCGTAAACTAGGCACGCAAAATACAACATTTTCCCACACAATGTTTAAGTATTCTAACTCCGCGCCTTTGATGAAGACTTAAGGTTACTCATGTTTGTTTATAAATTTTGAGGAAACAGGTGTTAGTGTTTCCTCTGTGATTTCAGTGCATAAACACATTCTTTTCAGATATAACCACTGTCGAGTATTCTATTTACCAACATAATCCCTCTGACCTTCACGCGCTTCTTTCAACGTTGCTTTTGCGAAAGAATTTTTTCAAGGTTGTCAAAAAATGAGATGACAGAACATATGACATAATCATCAGACTTGAAATTGATGCCAGATAAACTACATAAGCTTTGGAAATAGGTGAAAATCTGAGGAGTTTAAATTGTATGAATAAGAGGTTGTGGTATTAACTAAAACCCACACCAATTAATTACAGCCATGGAAGTGAGACACTGGCAACATTGTTCTTGATAACTTCCCAGCTTTCTTTTGTTCGATAGCTGTTCGAAGTTGCTTCACAAGATTATTTAATACGACTGTGATCTTATCACCTTTTTTAGGAGATGTGGAAGCAGTACACACTAAGAATACTAATAAATGGCCCAAAATTTTTTCCCAGCAGAAGGAACAGACTTTTTTTATTTGGAGGAGGAGAACCGCCGCGCTTCCATTAAACTGACTGTTGCTTTGATTACGGGACAAAGTGATGGTCCCAGGATCCATCCATAGCCTTAAATCGTTCAACAAAATCGACGGCATTGGCTTCAAAGATATATTTTCCGTGACCTCCTACCACCTCAGTGCCTTCGAATCTATTACAAATGGTTTCGCCACGTAACTTTCCAGTGTCCAAGTACTCTCCCAGAAAGCATTCTACTGTTGTTCTTCGAATGCCTGATATGTGAATGTAATCTTCAAAGGTGTTCTGTCAGGTTGAGTCATGAAAATACAACGTTCGATGGCTGTCTTTATCAGGTATTGCAAGGCTTCCAGTGGTTGTAAGTCCGCTACTATTGGTTCCACTGACCGGCCTCGCATCACGTAGCACAGTAGCAGCGGGCTTACAACCACTGGAATCGATGCAATACCTGATGATGACAGCTATCGAACGTTGTATTTTCATGACTCCACCCGGCTAGACAGCTGTGGAGATTACACCGCGCCGACCTTGGCAGTGTATGCTCTACCACACTGACCTCTCTCATTGCAAGGATCATCGGTTCAGTCCGGCCTCGGGCATGGGTAATTTTAATACTGTCCTCACTACAGTGTCCCACAATCATACGAGGAAAGCATAAGACGATAGTTAGAATAATATAAACAAATTTGAACTGGCTAAATAGTGAAGAAACCCCCGATATCAATAAACCGAAAAGTTAACGTTCCGTTCGTCATCACGAACTCCCGTACTCTCTATACGTTTTGCTGATTGTCTCTTCAGATCTTCATGCGCGCAAAGCGCTTCAGCGCAGGTTCTCCGCCATTTACGTTCATAAGCCTACTTTTTCATTATGCTGAAGGCAGAGACACCATCGTTTAATGTTTTCACCATATACTGCGGCGACATGATAGCATCAATTTCAGATTAAACATATACCTCATCCACTTTAAGCAGTTGTAACAAAATAAAGGTTCGTTCGGGGATGTTGTAAGTTTCGACAGTATTCCAGTTTTCGGAAGGTTGTACGATTTTGTTTTCCGATGCAAGCCACGAATTTAGGGGACTAAGCCTGCGCGCTCACAAATTCCTTGACACCAAAATATAGAGATAAAAGGGGGCTTCACATGTTCGACAACACTCTACTCGTCTTTTGTATTACCCAGTTTGTGTAAAAAAATTGTTTCCCCGGGTAAAAAAACGAAACAGTTCCGTCATACGCGACAAATTTCTGATATCACCTTAATATATGAAGCTAAAGTTGTAGTTTTAAAAATGTGAGCATAATTGTTGTTTATTCTTATTTTTACTTAAAAAATAAGCTTAAAGTTATTAATTTTTTACAAAACATCTGAAAAGTGTTGAAACTTTTAAATGGCAGTTAGATTTACGGTGTGAATACCAAGGACGATGACGACTAGAGACGTAAGGCCGCAGAATTTGCAAAGAACAAAACACCGTTGCATTTAAGAAACGTTAACGAGGAGGCTATAACGACTGTACAAGAATATCGAATACATACACCACTATTGAAACTAAATATATTCCATACGAATTCATTAAAACTCTGTTATTGATACATATCATGGATGAGTAGTTTGTCAGAGACTGTTATTACAGCCCTACGAGTTGAAATCCCCCGCCGCGGCGCCTGCACCGCTTAGGCCAGTATTTCTCAATCTTTTCAACCCCAGGACCAGTGAAATATACTTTTTCAACCACAGAACCAGCAAAATTCTATTTTTTTCAAATCTATGTATCTTATCAACATTTGGGACGTATTGTATTGTACGATTATAAAACAATAACTCTAAAAGTATACTTTGATTTACTACCAAAATTGAAAGTGAATTACACTACATATTGAACACTCTTAATCTTTAGCAATCAAATTAATAATGTTATGAACCTACAAAGAAAGAGAGCAAACTACAGAAAAAAAAGGAAAGACCAATAATATTGTGTTATTACTCAATCTTAATTTATTTTTGTTACTATAGCTTACTCGATTGGAATCAAATATTTAATATTCTGCCTGCGGGCTATCTGTCCCGTCTTCGCGGATCACAGGTTTTCCGGAGACATCTAGGCAAAAGTAGGGAACTCTTTCAATTTTCACTTCAGGAACCTCATGTAATTAAATCAGAAAAAAGAAAATCATTAAAATCCTATAACGTCCAGATTACTGTCTTACAGGAGCTAAACTTCCGGTGAACGTTGTTTGATACAGTTATAGGGTAATGTCAAAGAAATTGTTATATTTAGCGATCAAGGTAACACGAATTATCACCACATACACCAATGTTAATAAGTTACGGTAAATGCCGCAATCAACGCTCATGTCGTTATGCATTAACAAAAATGTGAGAGTGGAGTCGGAGAGCACAGTAATTCACAATTCAGTTTCTCGTATAGTTTCAAAAATGCAGAGCGCATAAAACAAGTTAGATGTGTGTAAGATACTAAGAAGCACTTCATCTATTGTCTCTGAAGCACTCTTTATGTGCCAAAAAGTCAGAGTGCAGTAAAATAACGACTCGTACAATTCCTCGAATACATCTCCTGACATCTGTGGCCCATGCCTTTGACATGGTCACGTTAACTAAACCTCAGCGAGTGACATTTGGTGCTTTCCCGTAAATCGGGCATCTGTAAGAGAAAAATGATGACTGTATCCTTGTATGACTATCTCCAGTTATCCTAAACGTGTGAAAGTAGCAAGTCCTTCGATGTTTGAGAAGTGCAGTGCGGACGCCGCTACCACGAGACGCCGGGAAAGCCAACTGACGTCAATAGCTTGTCCAAGACTACTGGCCGAGACTACACAGGAAAAAACTAGTCTCTGGCCCGCTTCTCTAGACACCCGTTAAAGATCCACATATATATTTCGAACAGTTGATTGGAAAAACCGCTCATGCTGATTAACAAGCAAAAATGAAACATTTCTCGAATGTTCCTTTTTATGAACTACGCTTTTCCCACTCGCTTTACTAAAACAAAATGACCATGATCAGAAACAGTTCCAACAAAATCTGTTTTTATTCAGATAGCCACACAATCAATTAATAACGCAGTTAATTTCATCTACAAAGCTAAACTCTTAATCTACTTTATCATTGCTAAACACTCCAGTCACTTCAGTAAATGATGCAACGAGCCACCGCTGTTTTCGCGTTCAGATTTCTGGTAATGTGCTCACATTATTGTTACCAGTATCTCAGATAGTAAGTTTCATGTAAATGAAAATAATGTGAAATGTTAAGTACAAAAAAGTCTATGTCAGGCATTTAAGGTTTTCACCTGCAAATTACTAATATCGTAGACATAATAGGTTTGACAGTTAATAGAATGTAGACTATATACCACATAATTGTCATGTACATAGTAATCTTCTTGGTAAGACATGCACCAAAGTCAGAAACTAATCCGTACTTGAATGCAACTTCGGAACTGTTTTTTCTTAAATAGCAAGTTAGTCGAGTTAGCTATCGGTTTCTATGAAGTCCGCAGCTTTTATATTGAATGGCACACAGTAATCACGGTTATCAACTCTCCCACCAGGATATTAAGCACATCCAGCTTAGATTTTAATATTTAGTACATCTTGTATATGCGATAAACCACGAAGATGTCTTGTCTGCCGTCTCTTTGCCGACATTGCTCTCTGAATGGCACAGTGTGTTTATTGGCTGCAGGCTGGCAGACAAACATTCCACGAGTGCGCGTCAGAGATGAGAAATATTTACAGGTTTGGACCGGATGGCCTTGAGGTTGGCTCATAATGCGGCTGATCCACACAAATAAACAAAGCGCAAGCGAGGTCTCTTCAATCCAGCGCCGCCTGAAATTCTCCGGAGCATAATATGGCGCTTGGCGGCTTTCCCCCATTTCCGGTACAAAGTTGGTTCGATCACGTTCAAAAAACTAGTCGACGGATGAGCCACCATCTCTCTGTAAGCAGTACTTTTCACAAAATTCCGCAAAGATGTAGCGTTTGTACAATAATTTAGTATTATTTACTAGGCAAGTGTTTAACTGCTGAATCAGTAAAACGGAACTGACGGAATATTGAAACTATTTCATATGATTAGTGAAGATGAACATCTAACTGCAAGGCATTCGTAAATCGATAATATATGACGTCATAATGGTAACCTCGAAACTCGTAGAAACCAATAAAGCGAAATTCAAATTAATACCTTCTTATGTCAAACCAACAAGATTTTGTTAAGCGTTGCGTTTGTGAGGTTGAAATGCACTGTGGAAACTAAAGTTTAACCATCGCTTAGATAATATTAAGGTGTTAATAAAGACTATTCCTTTGCTAGAAAGAAATTATAATTTAAAAAAAAAACGGAAATTTAAGAGCTATAATAAAAAAAAAAGATTTTCAGAATTCCCATTAAAATATGATTTGTTTTAAAACGTAGTTGTCTTCTTAAAGATGGTTGAGATTTAAAACTGTACTTAGACCTGTTGTTTGGTAAGTTACAGTTACCAGTTGTAGCTTCATAATACACATAATATTTTTAATCTGCATAAATACCCGTCGCACAGTTCTGAAAACACGCTGCACAATGGACTTCCAAGGAGAATATACATTATTGCATAATTTTGTAACGTGGCTGTGTGTTTGTTAAGGCAGATTGCAAAAATAACTCAATAGTTTTGATGTTTTCGCAATTTAGATCAGACTTGAAATGGAAGTCAAAAGTTAAAATCTCTTCTTAACATCAAACTTTTTACCTATAGTTTGGCAAAACTTCAGAACTACTAAACCGATTTCGACAGAATTTTCACTGTTTAAAACCTAAGATGCTGACTTAAAAGTAGAGGAATGTATGATCAGTGATCACATCACATTGCAACGGAGCAGGAGTTCAAAATCTCTTCCGAACATCGAAGTCATTTACACATAAACTAGCCAAACTTAAAAATTACTGAACAGATTTCGACAAGATTCATACAGCTTGAAAGCTTAGGATCCGACCTAAAAATTGCGATTTATATTATTACGTATCTTAACTGGGGATGGAGCAGAAAATAAATACCTGATCAAAACACTGTCAGCTAACGATATGTAAACAATTTCTTCATAGGCACAGAAAAGTTATAAATGTTGTTTGTGAGCAGAATATAAGCATGTTTAGTCGAACCAATGTGCACTTTGGAAGGAAGAGTCGGCCAATGGCCCTAATGTGCAGGTGCGGTGAACTAAAAAGGGAGCCGTCGTTGTAAAAACATTACGCGAACTAACCTCCTTAGCAAAACCCTTATAAAGTGATCCTATATCCTCTGTTACCTGCCCGGTGATGCAATAGGTTTGGGGGGGGGGGGGGGACTTCTGACCTGGTAGCCTTCACCTAACTGGTCCTGCAGAAGAGGGACTAACCTCTCCCATAGCTTATTTTTCCTTCCACGCATTTAGTCCTAAAGGTCTTCTAGAAGTTACCTACGTTTACTTCAACTTGAGGCTCTTCTCCTTCTGAGAAGAAAAACGTTACCAAAAGCACAAGGAACGATACCTACGACAGATTTTTAGAGTTAGATATCAAAAAAATTAAGCGATATATTAAAAAAAATATTCTTTACTTTCGACTTGTTTCGTCGGGTTATATTAGAATACATCATCAACCTGCGGCGTCACGGTTATGATAGCGCTGCCACTAAGCTAGTAAAATCATTCGAAATATGGACAGTTATGTAAAAGTTTTTATTCAAAAATCTATATGTTAATACGCTAAGCGAAAACGTATGATACATTTTTAAGAATATTGCGCGCACGGAGAAGTGTGAGATTTGGCATAGTTAAAGATTATATGGAGAAGAAGTGAAGGAAGCTAAAATCTATGTATAATATGCGTTATAAATACATTAAATTAAGTAAAATAAAACGCTCGCTCGCCTACGTAGTTCGCTCAGATGGCTGGTAGATGGCGCAGCTAGCGGCCTTACTTTGCGGTCTTTGGTGAAACAAAACAGTCGAAATTTTTCTCTGAACTTATATAGAAGCAAGAAGCAACATTTCGAGGGCTGGTAGATAGCGCAGCTAGCGGCCAGAATATTGGGCGAACAGAGGAACTTAAAGAAATACAGAAAGCTAAAATTATATATAAGTTACAAACCTTGGAATCGATATAAGCAGTCAGAGATAATCGATTGCTTCAGTTGCAAACAAATGCGCAGTTTGTCTCTGGTTTGCGACATGGGCTGCGCAGAACGAATTTCCTGTAAACTTTTTACTCATGGTCCAGGCCGAATTTCAACCTAACCATGATCACTACGACAAAATGAACCTATTTGATATAATCCCTGTACCGATAATTTTTGTGTCATTTTTACAGTGCTGCTAACATTTCGAAGTTGCGGAGCATCCCATATTTCGGCATTTTTAATTTAATTCGTGGCGACTTTTCGGAAAAGGAGAGTGCTAAACGTGAAGAGGACACTATAAGGAAACAGTTAATCCAAATTTTAACAGGTCAGTAACAGTTTTTCACTGGTGGAGAATGTTCCACCCCACCCAAAAATATAATAAGCACAGTTACATATTACAAATAGAGTATTAAAATAAAAAATTAATTTGCGAACGTGTGTGTGCGCGTGAAATAGGATCGGAGCCAACGTTCTTACGTGAATTCCCCGCATTGAGACACTCTGTGGCCTTTGGTAAAACGAAAGACTCGGATAAAGTAGAGATTAGTTTTGAAGTTATGAAAGGAATACTTTGAAAAGGAATGTAGCGATTCTGCCAGATACTACATGTCATTTGATTATTTAAAATGTTAAACTTTGGTTAAGTGTCTCTTGATTTCTTAATTTCAGTAATTTCATTAGAGAGAGAGAGAGAGAGAGAAGAAATAAGGAATACTTATTTGCGTGAAATACAAAATGATAATAGACCAAATTTAACTAGCGAACACACAAAATTACGAAATTATTATGATAGATACATTTAAATGGGCATGTTTCATAAAGCTAAAGCAGTTTTCCGGCCTTAAGTCAAAATGAATATTTTGAATTCAAATGAACCATCGATAAATACATTTCATCATTTGCTATGGTTAGTTTAGAAGCTAAAATTTAGCATACGCGTGGAGTGTATCGTTTTAATTTTATATGTAATGCAGAGAATTACTAGATTATTTCTTTTTTTTAAAGAAATTAAACAACTTAATGAATTACGGTCGAATTTCGATCACTGGGCGATCACTAGTACGTATGTACCTTGCAGCTGATTCTCGGGCTTCATTCTTCGAGAAAAAACTACATTACGGGTCCATGTAACACGCAGGGGAGAATTATCGGCACACAAACTTTTTTTTTTTAATGTACAACATTGAACGACGATAGCTTACATGTTGCACCTAGGCCCTACTCACACGGCGCTACTGCAAAGAAAGCAGTTACCAACTCGGATCACCAACAAGTTTCTGTCGTCACCGCACTAGTATTTTAGTTATAGTATAGAGAGTGACCTGAGGAAGGAGGCGCAGCATACCAGGCTGGAACTCATGCAGGTTCTAAGTCGCCATGATCGATCACACTTGAAGCACGCTGCTGAGGCGGGTATTAAAACGTGGAAACAGAAATACTACTTGGAAGAAGCATTAGTTCTGTCTTGGGGGTTGTGCCTGTGAACACCATTGGTAGTTGAGGTTTTACTAGGCATGGCCTAAACCTAAATAGAAAGGGGAAGGGAATACTTTCCGAGTTGTTAGCTAGAGCTGTAAGGGAGCCCACTTCCAGTTATGATGGGGTCAGGATTGTACCTTTTTTAGGTTAGGGGCTGCTGGTGAAGGGACAAAAATAAGTGATCAACGCGATACTGGTTGTAGATGCACTATGGAAAAAAATGCAATTGCTAAAGAAACAGATGAGGCCTATTGAAATAATAACAGAATTGAGTACAACTGGAAAGACAAAGGTTAATGCTGAAAATACCGCAAAGCTAAAAATAAGGGTGTTATTGGTGAACTGTAGAAGTATAATGAAAAAAGTGATAGAATTTGCAAACTTAAAAGAGATGCATGGACCACGAGTGATTATAGGAGTAGAGTGTGGTTAATAGAAGGAGTACTATTCACTGAGGTTTTCCTTGAAGGTTACAGAGTGTACCGCATAGACAGAGGAGCAATTGGTGGAGGGGTATTCATACTGGTTAGCAAAGATTACTATAGTTCTCTAAGTGTTCATAGATCATGACCATGAGATACTATGGGTAGATTTCTGGGGTGATAAAAAGAAAAAAAATCAAGGTATTAACTGCTTACCATAGTGGAAGAATGAATGATAAAGATGAGATTCTTGGAAAGAAACTAAATTCATATTCACAGTTCAGAGGTGAGCGTAGAATGGTCATTATTGGAGGGGATTTAAATTTGCGAGGTGTCAACTGGGTGGGAAATAAGATAAATAACACAAGTGAACAGAGATTTGCAAATACCTTTATAGGCAAAACTTTATCTAAATATGAAACTTAATCCAAATCGTTATATATACACACATCACACATTGGTGTCTGGGAAACGGCTCTAACGATTTGGATTAAATTTCGTATATATATATATATATATATATATATATATGTGTGTGTGTGTGTGTGTGTGTGTGTGTGTTCGTTTAAAGTTATAAGATATTGTTGTTGTTGTTGTTTTTGGTGCTTTAGGGCGCGTCGACGACTTGGTCATTAGCGCCCTAACATAAACACAGAATGACAATGTGGGATAAAATTAGCTACTGTCTGCATGGCCGACTGTAAAGGGGTCGGCCACACAGACAGCATATATAAGATATTAAAAAGATCGAAAAAAAGCAGCGCACATTAATGATGGGTATAAGGGTGGTAAAAAAGTTTTGTAATTTTATATGGCAGAGGATATCCACATTTTCAGTTATTTATAATAATTAACGCTCCTTTTTTCGCGCTGTCATCAGTTTATAGACTGCTGTCATTGAGCCCTCCATCACTTAGTGTGCTGACTAATCTCTTCAACTCTACGTCTCTTACAAATGAAGTCTTCAATTATCTGATTTATGCATTGTTAGTTTCCTAGTACTTTTGTAAGCTTAAACAAATTTACAAATTTTTCAATTCATATTAATTAAAACATTACCCACCTTCCTAACTCTTCGACTTATCCAGAGCACGTTGAATCCTATGCTCAGTTTTGAACATAGAAGCTTTCTTTATTCCAAGAAATCTTTTGTTCTGAGTGCCAATCTGGTTTTCTCCGTTCCAGTTTTCAAATTTTAAATTCTATAATTCTCTTTACTGTGCTTTTTTTTTTTTTTTGTTATTAGAAACTATGTACATATAATTCATATAGTCTTCACGGGTGACTTTGTCGCCATTTTCTGGTGAAGAAGATGGCAACAGAGTTTCCGATCGCCGAAATATAGTGCGAAAACACACTGCTCACTCGGCTAGTCACCCCAGAATATATTAATTCTCAACGCCTAGACACACTTCGATCTCATTTTTATACACATATATATTGTTTTTTTTGGGGGGGGGGGCACTTCTTGATAATTCAGATCAGACTTGTTTAACATTTTATAACACTTGTGCAATATTACGTTATTCACAGTGTTTTCCAAGTTCACCGACGCTCTAAAGGTAACCTTGTTTTACTTGCTGTCTTTGTGATCGGAATCGTAGGTCAGAATGGCCTCTCTTGCGCTAACTTTTTTATTGTAAAAAAAACGGATATTCATCTAATTGTTCCTTCCTTCTTTTCGTTTCATCTGTGTATTATCCTAGTAATAATTCTGAAGCACGCGATGTTTTAAGTTATACGAATGTTTCATACAGAAAAATTTTAACTTACCCGGTATTAATGATTCTAAAATTTTATCTTCTCTTAAAGGTTATTGTCATTTTGAAGGAATTCTCATCCATTCCGAATGCCTCGTTTTTTAAAAAAAATATTTCAAAGCTCTGTGAAATTCTATATTTACTACAGGATTTCTTAAATCATCTATAAAAACACGGTGCGTTTCTTTTAATTTCACTAAACCATTCTTCTTCGGCTTTCTTGTATTTCCAGCCTAATTAAATAAAAAAAGATCGATATTGCTGTATTTCTGTTTCATCTTGGATATTTTTGTTCTTTATCCCTTGATTAATAACTCTAACCACCTCCCTCAACCTCCCCGGTAACCCACTTTTTTGGCTCGTTTCTATATGGAAAAAATCCCGTGAATAATGGCAGAAAAAACACACACACACACAGATTTTGTAGAAGTATCTTGCTACTGTAAAAAATTGTATGTTAAGTGATTTCCTCCATTTTTTTATTAGAGTGCACAGTTCAAAGGACGAAACACATACAAAGATGAGTGTTGTGAACTTGTATTGAAGTTGACAAGATTATCTCTGGGCTCGGTCGATAGACTCTTGATAAAAAAGAAAAATCTCTTTTTTAAAATGTCACAGGCAATACAAGCTATTGAGGTATGCGCGTGGGTGTGTTAGTGAATGTAAACTGTTGGCAGTTCGGGGCTTCGGTGTTGGCAGCAAGCGTAATTTCCAGCAACTATTTGTTTTACGGAGACATTTCATAATGAAGATGCGAATGCTGTAAAGGCGTTTTTCTTACAGATAAGTATTTTATCGATTCCGTTAGTCAAGAAAATCTTAACCGAGCGCTCAGTGCGTTTGTGATTGACGGCTCAAGGTCTTGCCCGCTGTCGTCTGCCGTTGCCATGGGAACAGCTTTGCTTAATTAGTTACGTCAGTACATCGTTGCCACTGCTACATTCCTTCCCACGTGCTTCCAGTGTGCGTTGTTATGCGGTAATGTTAACTTAGTTTTCAGCTGCCGTGAACTGTAATTTCTACTACTTTCTCAGTATGAGATAGTGGAGAAGAGTTCGCATTGTGACGATGCCATTGTTCTATTCGCGTACCGTATCTCACGAAATGCTTCAACAATGGCTTCAGAGTTTGTTTAATGTACATTTACCAACATGTTTTCTGATGGTAAATAATAGGTTGTTTAACAACATTTATTATATGGATATATGTTCCATTTATAATAAAAACTTGTTTTTGGAAAGACAAAAAGTAAAGGTGTTAAATATATTACGTTTACAATCATCGTCATAAACAACAGCTTTCAACTACTGGCTGGGTCTGCTTTGTGCACAATCATCTTCATTCTCTTCTTTCTTCACACTACCTCTCTGTCACCTCCTTGGTCAAGACATCTTCTGTCTTCTGTAAACACTCCTCCACTTCAATCAGCCATCCGTCCCTTGGTTTTCCTCTGAGTCGCTTACCAGGACTATTCATTTCGTAACGTTTATATATCTTTTTTATTTCTTTGACTAGAGCTGCACAAACTTTGATAACTATGCACTCAAATAGACTGCTTGGAAATCCGGGACAGATATTGAAGATTAGTATGTGAAACTCCCGTGGCAAGTAATTGAAGGGTTTCGGCTTAAATAAGTCAAATTCGTAGCATCAATATAGACATAAAATTTGTAAATTTGTGCCAACAGTGTAGACTTACATAAAGTTGTAGCAACGAAAAGAGGCTAGAGTGCTAACATATGTTTACTATCTGGAAATGTGGGGTCCAACCTTCTCAACAAATCCACACTGTTACAATTTTCAGGTGGGCAGGTAGGTTCTGTCAGACTCAATAGATTTGTGCACACATTTTTCCCCGGTTTAATAAATACAGCGGAAAGGTTGCTGAGGGGGCATGGCAATAATATGTTGGGTGTTAGTTTGAAGGATTTCCCTGTTAGAGAAACCAGTCACAAACTTTCGAGGACGAAGCACTTTTTATTTTTTAGAAATCTACGTCGAATTGGTATGAACCTTTACTTGTATTATCTTGGTTCTCCGGGTAGGACAGCGTCGATTTATTAAAGCCTTTAATAAATCGACGAGGCTCCACCCGAAGAGCCAAGATAATACATACAGTGACGGCGGAAGCTTTCGTAATCATATGATCCTTTATTATTAGGCTACAAGTGATCGACTGAGCTGACAGCCTCTGGCGTTTAATTAAGAGCCACATCTCAGTAGTCTTGGTGCAGATCTCATAGCGCCAGGCCGCGTGGAGGCAACCGACTTCAAACGTCAGATTGCTAAGAAACTACTGGCTTTTGCGAAGCATCTGGAAGGAAGCCGTTGTAACCGATTGTACCTCGAGAAAATGAATCCCGTACTCTTCTGCTAATGTTTATTGGGTTGATGCGACTGCAATTTTTGGGACATTACAGGTGAACCAGTTCAGTTAATAGTTGTGCGAAAGATTTTCACGTTCGGTAGGCCTTACAAGTATTGTATATGCGAAACAGCATCTAGCTGATAGATGTATCTTATTAAAGACTGACGATGTATCCTCCGGCTCTGTCCTTTGGTTCATCGATTCAGCATATTGTATGTTTTTGTAACAACACAACAATTACGAGGTTTGGTATTTTTGTCAAGGTCACACTACGGCTGCGTACATCTTATTCTGTCTTACCGTATCCCTGCGGTGTCCTGGGGAAGTCCTGTGCCGCAGTGGAACTCCCCTCAGCCAGGATCGGGAATCCCGAAACTGCTGCGGTTCAGTGACTCCAGCCAGCTCTTCTTCAGTGTTCAGCCAGCCTGCGTGTCGATGGGCTGAGGCATTAAACTGAACGCTTCAGTTACAACTCGCACAAGATCTGACTGTTGTACTCGTTCAGGCTGTTGCAAATACTGTAGTCCAAAAGCGGACGCTCTTAGACCTAATCCATTCGGGCATAAACAATACAATCTTGGTTTACAGCGCCTTTGAGCATGTCCTGACAACATTAACAACTCTCTAACGACGCTTATCGCTCTGCAGTATTCTGAATACAGTTATTTTTTACATGTCAGTGCAAGGAAATATCTTTATCATTGATTGTTGCCGTTTCTTGTTCTATACTAGATCCTGCGCTATATTTACGATCCAGTATGGGCGATTTTTGTGTTCTAAGAAGAATGTAAATCAATTCACCTCGTTGTTGCCGCTTTTATTGAAACCCGCAAGATTTACAAGACCTTCATTTGATAACCTGCAATTATTGACTTTTATGTTGAAATTCGTTGCGAATGGAACAATGAAATTTGGTCAATGGTAATACACGATGATCTTTTTCATATCATAGCTGGCTTTGCAGTATTTAAATTTCTTGCCCCACCTGGAACACTGTAGAACAGTATTAAAGTTTTCGTGTTCTTCTTGCTAGAGAAAGTTATTAAAGACCCGACACGAAAAGTGTTTCCAGCGCGTATTTAGTTATATCATCTGCTCATAGCAAACTAGATTATGAGCGATGTTCGGTTGTAATAATCACCATGACTGGGTATTTTTCACTTCAAAATTTTAACTAAATTGAACCAACGGACATGTAATCTCAGCAGTGATACATTTGTGTTCTCTAATTCAGCGGTTCCCAAATTTTTTGGCCTGGAACCCTCATTGATCATACATTTTTTGACGTATCCCCATTTTTATACGTATAAGCTGAAAACCCCGTTTCGCATCGGTAAGTCGACACAAACGGAAGCAGAACCATGACAGCCTTCTCGCAACGCGGTTATGACTCTTTTCAACGAACATTTTATTTAATTCTTGGACTGAACACGGAATCCTTACGACTCGTCGACGGAACCCCAGGGTTCCGCGGACCACCATTTCGGAACCACTGCTCTAATTGTCCTACTCACGACCTATTTACGACCAACTAACTTCACGTTTGGTTGTTTCATCTTTCTCTTGTTATCATATTAGCCTAGCTGGTCTTTTCTGATAGCTCATTAATAATTTGCCTTTACATCTTTGAATTTGATTTCGTGATTGATGTAATTGCACGCGATTTATAAAGAAATTTGCTGGCAAAATAATGATCTCGATTCTCGTCCTGGTTCATGTAGCACTTTGTTTGGCGTCATTTGTATTATTAACAGAAAAATCTATTCTTCTCTATTCCCACCAAATTTTTAGTTTGACAGAAGTTAGAAAATATTGTAAGATTATATCTGGAACCCAGCATTTGCCCGCTGCTTCGCGCACGTGGTCCTTGGGGTGTGTAGAAATGGTTTACTATTTGTTTTCTAGCACCAAATATTATCATGGAGAGGCAAAAAATATTACAATTATTACAATTCTGTGTAGCTGACTACTGTGGATAAGTCCTATTTACTGATGGCAAATAGAAACGTTTCTTAATTATAAAAACACGCAAAAAAGGGAAAAAATCTATGATATCGATCCATTCAGATTACCTTCAGGTGAAATACCTAGGGATAAATACAACAACAATCACCCACAAATAAAGACTTTACTTTGATAAGAATGGAAAGAAGAATTATGCCAAGAAACATATTTTTTATTGTTATTTTGTACTAGTTGATCCGACAGACGTTGTCCTATCGAATATTCATTAAATTTGTTTTGTAATTTTGTGAAAAGCTGTTAAAAATGCGAAAACAAAGTAAAAATCAGAAAAAAACATTGTTTATTAACGGTTGTGTACATGATTATTCAATTTGAGGATACGTACCTTTTGCCTCTATCCCGCCCCCCCCCCCCTCCCCACGTAGCAGGTAGCTTCTTTCCCCTTTTGATTCCAGAAGACATTTTGAATGTTTTCTCTTGTCAGACTATTGCAAATTACATACGGAGATAATTAACTGAGGGAAATAAATATTCACATGCTGTTGTGAGTTCAGTTCCTCATTTTAACTGTGAAAAATGTTATCAAAGGAAAGCTACGTGGCCTGGCTCGGAACCTCTCCCTCCTCCCCCCACGTAGCCCAGCGTAGTCTTCCAGCTAACCCCTCCCCCCCTGGACCGAGCAACGTATTTTGTGCATGCTCCCTAATAAAAAATTAAATAACAGCAATGAGATCTTTGCAGTGCTTTTTGAGATAGCATATTCTAGACCGCTGATGTTGGCGGGTAAATTGAAATGCTGCCCAACCCCAGCCCTGCTCTCGACCCAAGGTTTGTTGCCCTAATATAGCCACCCCGAACCATTGTTACCTTCTACGGGAGCTAATTCAGCAATGGCATCCGTTACAGTAAACCATGGTGGACGGCCTGATCAACAATATGGGGAGCCGTTGTGTACGTATCATGTACTGCCATGTGAGCTCATCACTTTCCGTATTGAAGGCGGGAGGACACCACACACTGCCACCCGCTGTCGCTGTCTGGTTTCCCTGTATAGGCCTACCTTGTATCATTAGCACTGTGTGACCAGTCAACTTTTTGCCAGGACCACTTTCAGTTCTCACATTATCATCGTGCCCTATGGTTTTCCGTGGATATGGAAAATCCCTTGACTTGTGGACCTGAGTGAACGAAATTCTTTCGGAGTTGATTTAGAAGAGGCTATAAGAAAGAGTCTTATCGCTGCTCCCTCGTCTGAACTGCAATGCTCTTTGCTCTCTCGCGTACTGTCCATGCGAATGCATGTCCTCCTTTATCCGTATCACTTCCTGTTGTCCCCAAAATTGTTTCTGCCCGTTTTCCTAACATCTACCTGCTTTTCATCCGAGTCAAGCAAAGAATTGAATTCTGAATTTGTTTCTAACGTTCTATATGTTGCGTCTACACTGCCTATGAAGATTATTTGTTATTTTCCAAACTCGTTTTTTTAGTCATTTTTCTTTAGTCTTTGTGAATATCCTTTCATTTCTAAAATATAATCCCTGCTTTCTTAACAAGCTTCAAGTTTTATTTCCGTCTGATACCAAATGTTGGTATGTCTCTATTCTTTAGGACAAATGCAATTTAAACTGTTTACATTTTCGCTCTTTGAAGTGTTCTAATTGTCTTCAGTTGAATTACTTTATCTGTTTTACCTAAGCAATGCAGTTACAGTTTTTGAAAAGTTTATTTGATGTCATATTCTAAACTCTTTCAGCTTCTCGTCTATTTGGTGGTATTTGTTCTTTATAATATTTTATTTAATTTGGCAAGTCACGATTATAAGAGCGGACTTCGAGTTAACATATGCTCCGGAGTAGGAAGCGCAAGTTAAGCTGCCACAAGAACACTGAACATGCCTCGTCTTAGATAAAGTACTCTGGGGTATTAGCCGAGTGAGTCCGCTGGTGAAACACGATGTTTCGGCGACCATAACCTCTGCCGCCATTGTCAAGTGTATATACCTCAATCCTGATGAGGACAGACCTTGGAGTCTGAAAGAGGTAATGGATTACATCAGCTATTCAGTCCGACAGAGCAGACTGACAACATCGTACAGATGATGTGTAATGAAATCCTTTTCATTTATCGTGCTTAAGAAACTGCTTGCATAGTAAAGTACTCGTGGTGAAATTTAATGTTGTATAGTCTGTGTTAAAACATAGTTCTGCTTAGCCGATGTGTTCACGCATTTTTGATAGGTGCGATGGCAACATGACGAGTGTACTGCAATGTGTATTTCGAAGGTCTCATTCATAAAATATTGGTAAAAATATCTAGTTTTCTTAGAGCTGTTGGACTATATTTAATTCCTTTTGCCTATGAATATTTTAGCCTTGCGTTTTCTAACAGTGCGCGCTGTATATTAGTAAAACAACTTACGAAAAGTCGCTCTACGTGTCTACTGCAAGGTGCTACCACGCTTACCTGAAACAGAAACATAAATAACTTTATCGAAATGATTTTGATTTTTTTATAGGACTAAACATCAATTTTCATATTTGTTATATGATACAATTAATCAACTGATAAAGTACATGAATTCGACTCTAAGAGTCAGCATATAAAGTATGTAATAATATTTTTATTACTTCTTTATTTGAAACGTTGTTGTAAAGAGTAGTTGCAGTTGATAGACAGGTCTGAAAAGTTGCTGCTAGGAAGCTAAATATGGCGATATTTAAAAACCATAAAAGTTGAAATTATAAGCTAAATGGACAATATCTAAATCCGGAGGAGTATCTATGTACAGACACAACAATTAGAAAAAGAATGAGGTTATTATATCCGATGGTTATGAAAATTACCATTATCTTCCGTATGACTAGGAGTTCAAAGCCGAAACTCGTCTAATGAGTACTGTTAACGCGTCAAGTGATTGGCGGCAGCTCGCCGTGTTAAACACCGAGAGCACGACGACCCCGCACCGTTACCACAACAGCAGCGACTTCCGGTTACCGGACGCTGCTACCAGACGACGCCTCGGAGGTAATAACTGTACACGGCCGCCAGCCAAACACAAACCAGAATAGCTCTGGGTAGTTCCGCTTCAAACAGAACGGAGGTACTCTATGTTATAAAACGTCAATTGTCGTAATTAGACAGCTTAACGGAATTTACCGCGACAGTCTCCTCATACCCTGATGGGTTAACAGTTCATAACATTTGTTTACAAACGTCTATCACTACTTGAAACTATACATATCCTACCTATAACATGGACAGTGAGAATATCATGACTTATGCCCTTGTAAATCCAGCTTAAACTTTATAGTAAAGCATGATACTAAAGTCAATATAAATTGACATTTGCGACTAAGGACTGTTACGTGCTTTGGCGTAGCAAAAAAGAAAGATTTGTGTGTGTGTGTTAAATTTTTCCTCTGGTACCTGCAGACCAATTCCCCAACTCGGTTTTCTTTGATTAAAACGGATCGTAAGAATTGCATCGTCGTGCCCTTCTGCTTGCACATCAAATACGTAAAAGAATTTCAAGGGAAAAATTATTTTTTAAGCCTGATTTTTAGATCATCCTTCGACGGGAGCAAATAAAATAACCCTTATAGGCACAGTAGTAGCTTGGTAAGGGTTTATTTGAAAGCTCTACTTAACTAATAAGCAAACACTGTTAAACAAGCAGAGATGCCTGTCGAATAAAATAGCTACCTCAATTTGCAATACGTATAAATTATTATTTCGTATCAGAAGGCACAAAAAGGAAAAAATAAACACCGATGAAACTCATCTAGCAAAATAAAATGGCACTCCTAATTTTGTGGCAGTACAATTAGATTGGGAGCTAAGGCTTCCTTTCACGAACAGCTGCAGGGAAACCGAAGAATAAATCACTAAATACACAATAATGGGTTACTTGACTGATATGTGCAGTAGCCAAACCGTTCCTCAAAATACCACCTGCGGGACGTAACATTTAGTGGCTGCCGACCGTAGTTCAGTGATGTCTCCACCCCTCCTCCCCTTTCCCATAAATACTTTTACTGTGGTCACAGGGAAGTGGATCTACGATTAATGTAATAAAAAAGAAAGAAACTTCAAGCGGTCGCTTAATAATTCCAGAAAATGGATACTTCTAACAAATTAAGACTTTAAATGCATCTCGATGCAACGGACAACTAACAAGTTATTCTCCTTCCCGTGCAGTTGGTACAAAAGAAGCTAGGCAAATAAAACTGCTGGGGAAAATACAATAAAGGTTGCATGTCATATTTTGTTCTAGTACCTTCTTTCAAACTATTTTAAAGTTATATAAGAACGAAGTCTTTCTCGGCGTTGAGAATGTATAAACTGCTCTCGGGTGACTAGCCGAGTCAAGAGTGCGTTGCTACACGATATTGTGGCGGCAATGAATCTAGTCGCCGAAATATCGTGTAGCAACGCACTCTTGACTCGGCTGGTCACCCGAGAGCAGTTTATACATATTTTAAAGTTACAACTTAACTCGTCGTCAAGTGCAAGCCAGGGTCCACTTTGTCACACTCGCTTCAAATGCGAGGTTTTGGATACAACGCACAGTTTACTTTTTTTTAACTGCTTAACGTCTCTTAACAGCGAGGTCTTTAGAGACGGGAAAGGATGGGGGGCAAGGAATGGGAAGGAATTCGGCCATGGCCTTTTGAAGGCAGCATCCCGGCATTTGCTGGAGTGATTTGGGAAACCATGGAAAACCCAAATCTAGATGCCCGGACATGGATTCGAACCAGCGTCCTCCCGAATGCGGGGCTAGAACGCTAACCGTTACACCACCACGCTCGGTGGTTTACATTTATTTCCTTCGTGCTGTATATTGATCTTTGAACGAAAATTCCAAATTTTTCTCTAGAGCCTTTCAGATCAAGGCATTACTTTATCAATACTCGGTTTCATAGGGTTTTATTTCCGTCATGAATATGGGATGAGTTAATCAGCGAGGTCCAGTAGTACCTGTAGCTCTTGGCGATTTTCCATACTTCATCCGACGTGATTCGTGCTGCTACCGTCCGGGTGAGTGAACCGGCCGGTACCGTTGGGGCCGGGCAGTGAATGGCCGCGCCGGCGCGGCGGCAGATCTGGGACAGCGCAGCGGCATCAACGTTAACGCTCCGCTCTGCTCGGCTATTTCGGGAACACACAGACAACTTTCTATCGCGTTGTCCGCGCCTGCATTCCCAATATCGGCATCTTCTTAAGACTACATCAGTGACCCCCACAACAACCAAACCAGACGTCGTATTCTACAGTTTAAATATGTTAACAGGCAAAAAAGAAACGTAGAAAACAATTCATTTAGCCACCGAAACAGGTGATACAATCATTCATTACCCGAATGTTCGTTTAAACAATATTCGGTTCAAACACTCTTCAAAAATATTTTTTCTCATTTGATTTTTCATATGATGCCCGTGGCAACATTCAGAGAAAAAACTTGGAAAGCACATTCATTTGCTTTCGAGAGAGATTGTTTCACTGAATAAGACATTTAGTATACACTAATGAATCATGTAATGCAAAGAATCTTCTCCATAATTCTGAAGGGTTTGATGATGTACTCGATTTAAATCGAAATGTCTGACTTTTTAATACAAGTAATAAACAATCCAAATTAATAAACATTTGAGAATACGGATGCGAAGCTGCCAAAATTTTAGTTCACTCTTTCTTGAGAAAAAAAAAAAAACCTGATTGCAAAATCTTGTGTTTTATATATGCAACAGTTCGAGCAATTAATTAACGTTACAATGGCCGATTATTGCTAGTTGAAAAAGGAGATCAGATTAGATCAACAGAAAGGATCAAGAAACCCTGGGAAAGTTAGCTACGAGCTGAGCTGAACACGAACACCGCACAAGGTGCCTAGCCTGCCCCTCTACTGCTCACACACCCAAATGACGTAAATAGGGAATACCTCACGGCAAGCACAGAAAGATGTCACTCGGTAATACAAGGAGAGTGATGAGGTACAGGGAATAATGTACTTCTCGCATTATCGTCGCGTATTGAATAGAATACTGAGATTTCCAACTCGCCAACTTCACCACAAGAGTTGTTTAACTCTGTCTGACTAAAATTATGACTTGTGTTCAACGCTACCTTTAACATGACAACCTGACCTCTTGTTTGGTTTAATCATGCTTAAAACGCTGTGGCTCTGTCAGGGATAATCTTCCCATTTCTTATTTTCCTCGCGTCTTTGCTTTATCCTAATGCACAATGTCAAAATTTCCTTTATATTTTCCAAATAAAAAAATCATTAACTTTCGAGAAGATGAAGCTACACTGTTACTTTAGTTTCCAAACCTGTGATCAGTGATAAATGTTTTAAAGCAGTCAACAGAACAAAGTCTAATCGTTGCCGATCGAGTTCAGCTTTCTCATACGTGCTTAGGAACACAAAATTTTAAAGAGACCAGAAACTCAAGTCACAAATCCCTAAACCATGCCCCACAACCGTCTAATGTAGTATTAGCTGATATACAGAACAGACTAGAAGGCAAAGCTATCATGTTTCGGCAGAGAGACGTATGAGTGTTTCACGACGATGAACGAGATATTTGGACTTCTAGATCAGATTGAGATTCATATTCTTCTCTACAGAAGAACTGCTACCTTGTAACCAGGTGCTGCTTTGTGGCTTCGTTACCAGGGGAATCATAATAAAATTGCGATTATTAAAACATTATATCAATAAAAACCTAATGAACTTCAATGTTGACTAAGATTTTTTTAAATATCTTTTAGCAAGAGTTGTTTACGCCATGCGTTTATATTAACAGAATGATAAGTAGCAACACTGATGCCAAACTATCTCTGCAAATAAAGAATTCGATTAAACAACCAAGATTTTTTAACCACGCCATTCAATTTAGCCAACTGTGAATACGTTCTGCTCTTACATTAATTTTGAAAGTATAATTTTTATGACAACCGGGAAATTATTTTTCAGAATGTAAAAACCCCAAAATCCTCGTAGTGCAAAAAGGACTAAAAATGGTTTAGAGATCCAAGGACAGAAGGGAACAAATTCAAGAACCAACAGCAATCAAGGTTAAAGTAATTGTATTAATGTACTGTATAATACTTTAGAGCAAGTGCCAGAAATCAATTTTGTCCAAACTAAGAATACCTGTTTATCTAATTTTTATTTTAAAAAATGTTCGTAAAGCACACTGATTTACATATACTTGAATAATTGCTATCATGAGTATTACCACCGAAGACAAGGAATCATTTTCGGGGAACTTTCTTTAAACACTTCTAGGGACCAATTATCCTAGGATGCTCTTTTAATGACACATTAGTCGACTGTTTTGATCTACTGGTAACACCAAGTACGGTATAATGTATGAGACATTAATATTCGCTCTTGGAAAAAACTGTAATATCGTTCTCTTCGATATCTCACTATAACACAATCTGGTTTCTGCAGTACTTCAGAGTGGATAAAGGTACGTAGAGGTCTCTTACAGTAACGCAGCAGACAATTCCTCTTCGCCCACGATACCTGCTGCAGCCTCGCAACAGCTGCGTATCCGGTTCACTTGTAGACCCCTGAAACGTCGACGTCAACCCCAACTACTATCCATCGACTTGACGTCTTTCTATGGCTGAATTTATTAAGGGTAATGTACACTAACCAAGGGAAAAGAGTGATGTAATCTGTCCAAGTTTTGAGAGCTTGTGTTTATGATTTTTGTCTTTTGTTCTTGTTTGGACAAGGATTTTCGAGACGCAAACAGGGTATATGCACGCATTATTTTTATATTTTAAATCAATTATTTACACTATTATTTAACCGCAAAAAATATAATATTGATGAAAATATTGAAATTTAACATTTAAAAAAATATTTCAAAACTTCATTCTGGTTCCGAACATTTAAACGCCGCCAGTTTGTCGCTCTCAACCGTGACGTCATTGTACACGACTATACTGACGTATTGTATATTGTGGAGTGTTATATCACAAAAGTTTTATTTTTATAATTAATTTCGATATGGAAGGAGGACGAAAAATCTTTTTATAAATATTGTATTGTACCTATGTGCAAAAATACTAGAAGAAATGCACCTGATAAAGTGTATTTTTATGTCCCGCGAGATCCGAATATAAGAAAAAAGTGGTGTACAGCTACGATAAGACGTAAAGAATCTTCAGCTAGTTGTATATATTGTCGTGAAGATCATTTTAATTGAAGTATGTAATATTTAATGTTATGTTTAATTTTTCATAATACCTAACAATTAGTTACCTATTCTAATTCTAATAATCTAGTTTATAAAAGTTTAAAAAGGTATATTTTTCAAGTCTTTTTTTAATCAAGCTTAATCCAAAGCAATTACGAACCTTTTAAAGCCATCAAAGGAGATCATCTGACATTTTAAAAACAGCTTACCATGACCTGAATATATTTTGAAGGGTATATGTCTACCTGAAGTCATGACTTAAAAAAAAAAGAATTTTAATTACAAAATTTTAGTGTTGTAGGCCGTAAGCTGTCACTCCCTAATTTTCCATACTGGTTTAAATCCCCGCAGTATCAGATATTTCTATTTATTTTTATCTGCAGAAATTTTTGAGCATGAATTTTTTATTTTATTTCAACTTAATCTCATTACTTCCAGCAGATACAATAAATGTAGTTTCGGCAATAAATTCCTAATATGCCTCACAAATAGCCATTGAAATTCTGTTAGCAGGCGAATCATTTTTCATCACGTAGATTATTTTATTTTTCAACCATTCCAGGAATTAAACATATAGATAGTAGAAAAAAGAAAAAATCGATCTTATCGATGTTACGTATTACGTTTAAAATACTTCTTGACGACACAAAAATTATAGAAAAGACTAAAATGAAATTAAGTAAAAAATAATACCTATTTCAATTTGGGAAAAAACAACCAACTTATTAACAAAACGTGAAAAGAATTATGTAAGAATGTAGACTTTCCTGGAGTAAGTTTACAGTCCTCACGTGTGTAGGCTACCTCCAGATTGTCTTGTGAAAACAGAATCAGGCGGGATACTAGTGAGGACTATATTTCGAATCAACGACTTTCTGGAGGAAAAAAATGCTTTTCGGCTGCTTTATTATTTTACTAGCTGCAAAGCTTGTCAAAAAGGACGGGCTGAACGGTATGTTCTGGCAAGTCATTTCTTTGCAGTTTATTAACTTAGTAAAATTGTTATAAAAAGCGCGCAATCTAATTCCTTGAATCATAACCGGAAACAAAAACTATTCCGGGGTGTATTAAAACTTTACCACAAACTCCGCTAATATACTAGACCTATATTTCATTGTCGGTTACTCCGGAGTGTCTCTTGATTCATATTGGGCATATCTAATACGTAGCTAATGCTCTCAAGGCGAAAAAAAATCAATAATTCAAACATTTAACACTTGATTATCTTGCAGCCTTCACTCCTCAGACGTCAGCGACTGTAGAATCTGGATATGATACAACATAAGTTTTCATATGGAAACGATCGTTTTTTTGGGAGATTATTTTACAAAACCGCTTCCATTCAGTATTAACTGTATCAGTATTCTAGCAAGAATGCAATATTTCACCAATTACGCTGATAAATTACCATAAAACTTAAACACAATCATAAAATTATAAAAACGCCCAGTAACTACGCCTTCGTTAACAATATGAACGTGTACTTGGACGCCACGATTCTATTCGACAAAAAAAGTTATATTTCGCTAAGTTACATTTCCCTCGTATTTTGAACACTTAAAATCAATAAATAAAAAGCGAATAAATAGGAAAAAAACGTTATAGCTGTAATTCTACAGTAATAAAGCTTCCAAATAAAAATACTAAACGTTTATTTGAATTTCATGCATCTTCCATATTGTGTAACAAAAACCTATGTTAGGAGGTAGCATACGAATGAGAAGAACCGGTAAGCTCTCAACGGCGGAATTTGTACTCGCGCTATTCCTATACCCCAATGAGTGGCAGTGCAACAAATTAACGGGTTCATCATATTAACTCCATTGATGGTAATTTGTTACTTTTTTGGCGTGTATTATGAATCTGCTAATGGAATTGACTGACGTAACGGTTTAATCAGGACTTTTCACCAGGTTTTATCTTGAAGTATTATTAGCGCCTAACAACCTGTCACAAAGTGTATAAACACATCTGAAACTGTGGCGTCAGTAGTTAAGGTGTCTGGTGTGAACCGTTAATCACTTATTAAGTACTCATTAAAAAGGGAAATAAATGTGGCAAGAAAATTTATATCTTGTTGTTAGTGTTAACGTAACTCTATACAGCTTGTCTCAAATGGAACATCGTAAAAGCTAAAATTTGTCAAGATTCAATTAAATCAGCTAACACAGTATTAAAAGCAAAAGCTATATGGAGAGAAAGAGTAGATGATATTCGAGACCCAAACACAAATCTTGTACCCAAAGTGTGGAAGGGTTAAACGATTTACATGCAGTATATTATTTAAACCGCACTGCACTCTATCGTTGCTCAATACTGTTTTATTAAAGTTTCTCACATGCTCATTTAAAGGCCGAAGTAGTGAGAACTCAACTATATGCGTTAATGTTAGCACAGGTAGCAAATCTAGTTGTTCTTTGAGTTGCCTCAACATTACATACGAACAAATTTGACACAATTGCTAATAAAGATAACAAGAAGATCAAGTAACGCCTTCAAGCCATGTGGGAATCGTCGCTACTCGTATCTACCGTAAGCTGGCGCTAATTCAATCCTGGTGGCTCAAATCTTACTCTTAGTCACATATCTTAGGAATTATAAAAAAAAAAAATACTCTGCTGTTCAGTTGAAATATGCGAAATCTGGTAACGGCGTGTTGTCATAACGAACGAAGCGCCTGGTTCATCGGTCAGGCTATACACCGCGCCAAACGTACCATCATTGCGGGTTCGTCTACGCTGCAGGATTCGGGACACCGTCCACACTGTCACGCTTGTATTTCCGTCTAGGTGTTCAACCGGCAATGCTATCAGCGGTCAGTTACTATCTTGATCAAATTAGCCAGTGTGGACCGATATTTCAATCAATGTTTCTTAAATTAGTTCGTTTAAAAAATTGAAATAACTTACAGATGGAAACTATTTATTAAAGATCGCAACAATCAAACTATATGAAACATCATCATTCATTACTCATAGGTTAGATCTTAACATGTAACGAAAGCGACAATGGTCATTCTGTGTATGTATATTATAAAAAAATTACAACGAGTTTTTAGCTTCAATGTTCAAGAACTTCTTTGATGACCCCCAATGATCTTTACAGTAAGGAAACTTGTTTTATTCCAGGGAGTTGGTGAACTCTGTTAATCTGCTTCAATTTTCCTATCTTTCCCTGTAGGAGAAATATTATTATAACAGCAAACATCAGGAAAATAGATATTCTTAAGTCATTTTGAATTCCTAACCGCAGTAAAACATTGTAGAGAAATAAATATGACCTTTCTATGCCACTCTGCAATACTGGTCTTAGGTCTAATTTTCAGTTTTAATAGGTGAGCTTTATTCTAAACATTTCACGGTGTCAACAACAGAACAGCATACGTTTTAAAAATGAAACTGCCAAACACCCGAATCATAACTTTTTAACACAAACCTTTCGGTTGTAACAGTTGTTGAGTAAAATATGTTCATCTGAACAGCAGCTACAGAAACAGGACGTCAAAGCAACCGCCCGTTGCGAATTATGGTTTCCTGTAATCTTGGAGATAAACACGAACGCTCTTTTCACTACTGAGAGGCTGAAAACTCAATATGGAAAAAATTTCGATTTTCGCAAACAGATAACATAAGCTTCTCTGCCCTAGATTGCATTTATTTACCGTGGACAGAACATTAAAATGCGATTCGTTCGTACTGAAATAGACGTTCGTATGTTCCTCAAGGCGAGAAACGTGGATCAGTACGATAATTGTTTTTTAATAAAATCTTTAAGAAAGTCTCAGTAAGTTGAAAATACTTCGAAAATCATTTTTATGTATGTTCATATGTATAGATAGAAAAAGAATAAACACCTCCACCGCAGCAGAACTGAATGTCAAAATGAGTCCGTGTTCCATCAGCTACCAATGAATCCGACAGTTCATCTGACATATTGTTCGGTAACTGGGAGAGAGTCTGGAAAAAATAATTATGCAAAAAAAAGTAGAAGTGCAACGGTTTCGTGTAAGATGTCCAAAAGAACAGAAAACAAACTGTACAATAGTTCAATTGCCCTAGAAAGCAGAATATTGAACGGGCGAAGGCAGACTGTGTAACGTTTCACTTGATGAGTCGCCAACTTTGAACTCCGAAAGATATAAACAATATGAATCGAGATGTACAGCATAAATAAACAAACTTGAGACCAAATTAATGCGATCACGTTTGGATTATGATGAGATAGTGTGATTAATGGAGGAGGGCGAGACTAGAAAATTTTAACTCGTGGAAACTATTTTGCACAGTTTCAATACAAGCACACAATTTCTGAATTTTTGAGAGAACTATTATTGCGTATGTCGCTTTCCCTCCTGTGTTAGGAATAAGAAGGGAATGTTTGAGAGCCTTGAGGTACGGGAAAGTGCTCTGTGCGGAGCGGCTTTCTTCGGAGAAAGGAGCGATGTGCGCGTGCGCCGACTGACAACGCGTCGGCCAGGCCCCCGCCATCTCAGTGCTACCAGGCGTCGCCTAGCTCAGCGTCCGACTACAGCCCGGACGACCGAGGTTCGATCCCCGATGACGCCGGAACTTTTTATTTGAAGCTGGAACGTCCGAAACAGTTCCCTCGCCCCCCTCAGCCTGTTACCTAATGAGTACCGTAGAGGAAATTCCGCGGGAAGGTAAAAAAACGGCCGGAGAATGGTGCTGACCCAGGCACATCCCTTCAAGTGCCAAACTTACGAATGCGGAGCTCTACCTCCGCGAATCCTGTGGGAAGCGGCAGGAGTCGTAGAAACCTTGTAACTTTTACCTTTCTTAGAAAAGTACGCATACTATCTACGCAATGCTAAAGTTACCGACAGGCAGCTCCGTGAAAATTCTCAAGGTCATTTTTAAAATTGCAAGTAAAAATTACACCCAGTTATCAATGTTATTAAAATGGAATGCAGCTGTCACGAATTCTGTACCGAGCGTGCTGGGTGAACGGTTAACGTTCTGGCCTCGCAAGATTTGCGTTTTCCATCGTTTCCCCAAATCACTCCAGGCGAATGCCGGGATGCTTCCTTCAAAAGGCCATGGCAGAGTTCCTTCCCGTTCCTTGTCCCCAATCCCATCCCGCCTCTAATGAGCGTAAAGCCATAAATAAAAAAGGCATTCTGCGAATGTATCTGGCCGTAACTGGATACGCGAGTCTTGCTTATAACAGTTCATTTTTTTTTAACTGCTTTACGTCTCTTAACAGCGAGGTCTTTAGAGACGGGAAAGGATGGGGGCAAGGATGGGGGCAAGGAATGGGAAGGAATTCGGCAATGGCCTTTTGAAGGAAGCATCCCGGCATTTGCCTGGAGTGATTTGGGAAACCATGGAAAACCCAAATCTGGATGCCCGGAAGGGGATTCGAACCGCCGTCCTCCCGAATGCGAGGCGAGAACGCTAAACGTATAACAGTTCAACTTTTGTATATCTACCACCAGTATTTTCAATCCAATTACAGCTCTCCGTTCTTTGGCGCAATAAGCTTTATTCTCTGTCCATATCTTGATGGTGGAGGTGGGCGCGCTTACCAAAATCTCGGCGGCGGCGCGCCGAACATTTTCAGCCGGGGGCGGCATAACGCCGGCGGCGTGACTACCTATATATGATAGTATAATGAAAAGTAGAACCGCACTTATGTAGCAAATATTTATTTGTTTAGTGTAATAGGTACCCATCAAAGCATATTACGAAACAGATACGAAAATTTAAAACACACTGTACGTATGAAAAACTGTCACTGACATTAACAGAATGCAACCAACCTGAACAAAATGCACACGACATCACTATGTTATGTGTTGCTGTGCGAATAAAATGTTTACATTGAAATTGTATAATAAAATAAAAATGCTTCCGTAACAGAAAAAAAAATCCGGAAAGCTACTAATTGTATAAAAAAAAGTTTATTGGCATCTCTGTGATATCTGCTGTGCAATCTAGGGACTTGGCTCTGAACTGTCTCATACGGCTACCACTTTAAGCATCAAATTCCGAAAAATTCTTTCTTAATTTATGATTTTACCTAATTTGACACCTTAAACTTTAAAACAATATGTCATTTATCGATTTCGGTTAGATATCGAAGGAGATAAATGGCTCGTAATTTTTTTTAAAGTTGTAGAAATAATATTGATACTTTTGCCCTTTAAAGGTCGAATTCCAAAAAATTACTTTAATAAAATATGGTGTTACCAAAGCGAACCTTGGTCTTTAAAATGATACCTCATTTCTCCATTTCGGTTACGACAAAAAAAGTTTTAGAAATGGTGATATTTTTGCCCCTTGAGGGTTGAACTTGTAGAAAGTTCGTTCTTAAAATATGATGTGACCAAAGCGGATAATTTAATATTTTAAACGATACCTCATTTATTGATTTCGGTTTGGTATCAAGGGAGATAAATGGCTCGTGACAGGAAAATGCGTTGTAGAAATATTAATACCTTTGCCTTTAGAAGGTCGAATTTTGAAAAATTCCTTTCTTAAAATATGGTGTAACCAACCGAAGACCTCAGTCTTTAAAATGATACCTCGTTTATCAATTTTGTTTAATTATCAAGGGAGATAAATGACTCGAGACACAAAAAAGCATTTTAGAAATATTTACATTTTGGCTCTTTAAGGATCAAATTACGAAAAATTGCTTTCTTAAAATATAATGTGACCACGGAGACTTTAATCTTTAATATGATACTTCATTTATCTATATCGGTTAGATATGAAGGGAGATAAATGGCTCGTAACACAAAAACGCGTTGCAGAAATATTGATATTTTTGCCCTTTAAGGGTCGAATTCAGAAAAATTCCTGTCTTAATATGTGATGTCACCAAACCGGAGATCTTAATCTTTAAAATGATACTTCATTAAACGATTTCAGATAGGTATCCAGGGAGATAAATGACTCGTAACACAAAAAACAGCATTTTAGAAGTATTGATATTTTTGCCCTTTAAGGGTCGAATTCCGAAAAATTTCTTTCTTATAATGTGATGTGACCAAAGTGTAGACTATAAGCTTTAAAATGACGCCTAATTCATTGATTCCGATTAAGTATGAAGGGAGATAATGGCTTGTGAGAAAAAATACATTATAGAAATAATATTTATCATATAGATGTATATATCATTACTTCGTCTCAAAAACAGAAAAATAAGTAACGTTTCACTTATATATTCAAAATCTTGCAGGTTTTTGTACTCTTTGTAGTTATCATGTATAAAGATAATTTTATTTGGGTGAACTGAGCTTAGGCTAGACCTTTAGGTAGAAATGACTAACTTTTTTTTTTTTTTACTGCTTAACGTCTCTTAATAGCGAGGTCTTTAGAGACAGGAAAGGATGGGGGCAAGGAATTCGGCCATGGCCTTTTGAAGGAAGCATCCCGGCATTTGCCTGGAGTGATTTGGGAAACCATGGAAAACCCAAATCTGGATGCCCGGACGGGGATTCGAACCGCGTCCTCCCGAATGCGAGGCCAGAACGCTAACCGTTACACCGCCACGGTCGGTATGACTAACCTAGTCACAGAAATACTCTTTCGCTCGGTGTGCTTGTGCAGGCACACAAAGAAAAGTCTAGGTAAGGGCAGAAAACCGAGGAAAGGCTTTTTTTTGTTTGTTGTTGTTCAAGTAACTTAAAAGATTTCCATCTTTAGAATCTGATGTATCAGATGAAGCTAAATATCTCCAACTTTCTTCAGCGATCGGATAATCATTATCGCCATACACACGATATTTCATCGATAGTTTCTGCAGCAACGATGTATCATTGGTGGATTTTGTAGAAGCAATAGAATCCCTACTTTCATTTGTTTCTGGCACATTAATGGCAGTGATTACTTCCTTGATATACGAGGCAATAAAGGAAGTACTGGTCTTTTGTATTGACTCCAAATATGTATCTACTTCTTTGAGACCCATAAAATGATAATCCAAAGGTGATACTGCTACGACCGCTCTTGTGGCAGCGAATCGCTTGCTAACTTCTGCCACCATGTTGCGATTAAGCCGAAACATAGTCAATAATTCGTCATCTAAGACAGAATTCATGATCTCAATTATTTCAGAACCGAACAGAAGATTCACATTCATTGTACATATTTTTGAGATGACATGACCTCAACTGCTTCGCGAAACCTTATCAAAATTTTACTAGATGTTTTATGTCTAAAAGATTCGGCTCACTTTGCTTTATCTCATCTTGTCCTATCTTTCTAAACATCTTATTTATTATGTCACAGTTGCATACGTGGGTTAAACTTCCCAGCATCCCTGTAAATCTATGCCAACGAGTTGGTCTTTCAGTTTTGATAGAAAGAGTGTATATAACACTTCCTGATCCTGATACGAATAGCGAGCTCTCTTCAACTACTTCATCCAATCTTTCTGTGTACTTGTTACATCTAATCATTTTCTAAAATAGGATCGGTCTCATCATTGAACGACGTTATCAAGGGAATCCAAAAACTCTTTTTCCATTTTTCGGCATGTGCTGACAACGGGTATCTCTCTTTTTCTCTCTCTTGACAATCTTCTTGCATTCTTTTTACGAGCCTTTCAATTTCTGTAACTCTGTTTAGGCCTCCACTGTAACGAGATTATGGAGTCCATGACCAAGACACAGATTGACGTTCCATATTAGCCAACGAAACTGCTCTTCGCACGTTTTCTCCAGCATCAATGACAGCTAGAATCTTCTATTCATTTAGTCCCAACTGTTCCTTTATATCTCTTATCATGCCTTCTATTTTGCCGCCAGTCTTCATTTCCTTCATACGTTTAGTACTCAGGGTTAAATACTTTGTTTTTACCGCATTTAGGCTAGCTAAGAAATAGATTGATCGGAATTCACCGATTTTCTTCTTATTGGCTTTTCTATCACTAAACTTCCGAAATCTTTCCAACAAAAACTAGTTTGGTTTAGACAGTCATATAACACTATTACAGAGAGTTGTATAATATTAGTTTTAGCTAATTCGGTCATTTTAACACCTACTTATTGACTCAATTTAACGAAAAATTTAAAAAAACGCCTCGTCGTGTTAGGAAGTGTTGCTCAAGGACACGCCGCGAAGCAAAGGGCGGCGGCGGCGGCGGCGGCGGCGGCGGCGGCGGCGGCGGCGCGCCACTAAGACACGGCGGCGTCACGCCGGCGCGGCGCCCACCTCTACTTGATGGATATGTAAGAGGAAAAAAACACATAATCTTGAATTTCTTCGATGGTCTTAGCAAAATATTTTCACACGTTTCTCATTTTAAGCTACTTGACAGGTGCTGCTGACCAACGAAGCACTGACAATGAAAGAGAGATAGCGAGAATACGACTTACTTAGCAACGAACTCTTAGTCACGTAATGGCAGAAAGTTCACTGCAGACACATTACAATACCGAAGTTGAGTATATGGATTAACCACTGATCAATTTGCATCCCGGAACAGATGTAGGATGTTCTTGGTAGAGAAAAATCAGGAGCTATCCTGCAGCATGCATCTCGCTCTAATTCGAAAAAAAAAAAATGAAGAGTCTAGGCATTAGCGCGGGATGTAGTTCCTCGATTCATTTTTTACACTTCGTGCCTGAAGGGAGTGTATATTCACTGTGGTAGTAGAGCGGCCTGGTAGCTCAGTGGATAGAGCGGTCGCCTTCGGCACTGATTTTACAGTTTTTGGGAAAAGCATCAACAAATCTGGCAATAAAAAGGAAAATCGAAACATTTTGAGGGTTTGTGGGTTGTCACTTGATACGCTTGACGATTATATAAAGCAAATATTTTATTAAGACCTCACTGAAACTCCAATAATTATTTCATGCCCCACGATTTTTTGGCATATAATTTTATACTAGTGTTAAGGTTAGTAAGAACTAGAGAAGTGCGCAATTAAAAATTTCTAAGTTAAAGAGTTCAGAAGTTATGAGGGTGTAGAGACGGACGGAAAAATGGGCGAATCCGTGAGGGATTTCACTAAAACTTATGTAAAATTTGACAACCTGCAGCACCCCGTACGAAGTGACGTCAACTGAAGCCTGCTACGGTCCGTTATGTCAGCTGACAGATATGTGATCTGGCGATAGCGCAGCCACGCGGCCGTGAGGGATCTGCGTGGGCCGCAATCAGCGCCCATTGTGAGAGGGCCTTCACTTCCGCCAGGCTCCTCGTCCTCGAAATGGGACCGAACACAGCACAAATCGACGAGGCAGTATGTATTTATATAGCCCCAGGAGCCAATCTTCAAGTCTCTCTCTCTGTCATAATGCTTGAATTTCTCAAATGATTTACCTGCTCCAAATCAAAAGATTTTAAAATGGAAAAGAGCGATCGATAGTAGTGCTGGTTCACAGAGGAGCGGCAGATGGAGTTGAAAGATACAGGCCGATTAGTTTGACACTGGTGATAGGAAGAATGATGGAGAGAAAGATAGTCAACTACATCAGGTTAGCCTGGTTTGCAGATCGATAACATGGCTTCAGGCAAGGATATAAATGTGAATATCAAGATATTTCAAATGAAGCGGACATGGAAGGCCAAGTGACAGTATGGAAATATATATTTCTAAGGCATTTTATAGAGTGAGCCATAAAAAAGTTAAATAATTTGAAAACTAGAGGAGTGGATGAAAAAGTGATTAGCTGGGTACAAGAATTCTTAGAAGGTAAAAGAGCAGAGATTTGGGGTAGGAAATGCAGTATCAAAAGAAGAGTCAGAGAAAATAGAAGTGCCACGTTATACTGGGACCACTGTTATTAATTATCCTAATGGATGATTGTGTTGATGGTTTACTGTCAGAAGTTGTTTGTAGATCACAAAGTAATATAATAGTGTCAAAATGAGAGAAGACTGAATAAATGTAGGGTGACCTGGACAGTATATTTAGCTGGATGGGTCAACTTGCGATAAAAATAAACGCAAAGAAGAGTCAGCTTATTTGGTACAATGATAAAAAAAAAACTAAAGGTTGAATAAGATTATAGGGTGGGGAAGGAATTGTTTGTTGAAGACCTGAAGTGTAAATAACGTGGCATTTCATTCGACAATTAACTCAACTGGGCAGGACACCATGGGTGGAAAGAAAAGGTTAAAAAGCCCTTCCTTTGGGTTATAAGAGGATATACCTGAGAAGTGAGGGAATTGAGTTACAAAATTTTGTCACATCATTGCTTGTACTGTATATGGTGATGTAGTTTGGTACACACATTTTGGGTATCAAATACAGGAGTTGGAGGACGTGCGAAGAAGAGCAGGTAGATTTGTTTATGGAAATCATAGCAGGACTCAGTCAGTATATGACAATAAAGCAGCTGGATTGGACGTCATTGGAAGACGGGGGGAGGGTGAAGACAGTGCTCGGAGTGCACAAGTCTTATGATGGTGATGGGACTTAGAGGGATATTAGTCGAAGAATTAGAAGTAGAACATGGACGAAAAGAGATTACCATGACCACAAGCTGGGACTCAATTTTATGCATAAGGGAATGTGAAAAAAATTTCTGTAGGAAAGAATGTCAGGGATTGGAATAAATTACCAAAGTGATGAATAATTTCCTCAAAAGCTGAAAGAATTTAAAATTGAAATTCGTAAATAGTAAAACTAGATTGGTGGGAGAATTTAACATCATAGTATATAAGATAATAATACGAGGCGTATTTTTTAAGTAAGTACCGTTTTGTCACACCGTGGCTGCAGCGCTACGGTTGGCGTTCCGCGCATGCGCTCTGGGTACCTGCATCTCTTGCCTACGCACTGACGTGATTACAGTCTAATTCTTCCTTGTTTACGTTGTTCACTGAGTGTTTAAGATGCCTCCGATAATCGTGAGTCCCACCGACTGTGAAGTACGGACTGTTATAAGATTTCTTTGTGCTAAACGCCTAAAAACGGTCGATATTCATCGTGAGATCTGTGCAGTTTACGGACAAAACATTATGAGTGATGGAATGGTGAGAAAGTGGGTGAGAGCATTTAAAGATGGCCGCACAAATGTGCATGATGAACAACGGAGTGGACGTCTTTCGGTCGTTAATGAAAGTTCGGTGCAGAAAGTGGACAATAAGGTGAGAGAAAACAGGCTCTTTACGATTTCCTCCTTGTGTGATGACTTTCCTAATGTTTCTCGTAGTGTTTTGTATGGCATTGTGACCGAGCACTTGAATTACCGAAAATTGTGCTCACGTTGGGTACCGAAAATGTTAACTGATGTGCACAAAACCAAACGTTTAGGCAGAGCATTGACTTTCGTTGAGCGGTACCACAACGGTGGTGATGATTTCTTAAGGAAAATTGTTACGGGCGATGAGACATGGGTGGTCTACGTTACACCTGAATCAAAGCAACAGTCCATGGAATGGCGGCATTCAGATTCACCCAAAAAAGTGAAGTTCAAGCAAACGATTTCTGCCCGGAAAATCATGTGCACAGTTTTTTGGGACAGAAAAGGAGTATTGCTTGTGGAATTTCTGCCTCGTAATGAGACAATCAATGCAGCAGCTTATTGTGTGACATTGAACAATCTGCGCCGTTCAATCCAGAACAAAAGACATGGCAAGTTGAGCAAGGGCATCTTTTTGCTGCATGACAATGCCCGTCCACATGTGGCTAATCAGACAAAGATCTCATCAGATCTTTTCGATGGGAAACTCTAGATCATCCTCCGTACAGCCCTGATCTGGCGCCCAGTGACTACCATCTGTTCCTGCACTTGAAGAAACACCTGGGCGGTCAGCGTCTTGAAGACGTACCAACTTTATGCCACGAGGTGTTTATGTGTTATATAAAATAAGTCGAATATTGCCAATTATGCTGCAGTATGATTACAATCTTTTTCTGCTTTTTATGGTGTTTTTAATCATCTCTTATTCATTTTCTATTTCAATGTTGTGTTTTTTTTATATTGCCGATTTTATTTGTAAGCGTCAAAATTGATTCCGTGACGAATACTGAAAATTTTGCTTCATTCTTGAACAGTCTTATCCGTGAAAACAGAAGCAGTTTCGGTCCCAACATACTTCCAGGAAACAAGTTGCTGAAGCAAATTTGGGGACGCATTTTTATCCGTTTAGACACAAGGAAAGTTCAAAATTTGGTTATCATTGCTAACGACTGAGGAGGGAATGGGCTAATTACTAAGGTTTCCTTTACCCACAAGGGCAAGATATCAGCTAATGGCATTCTTAAAAATATTCTCTTCACAGTTATTGAGGAAAAAAACCCTGCAGTGAGACCGCCGCTAACACGAGAATGCCTGAAAATGTGCAGAAACCGTCAGATCATGTAAGCATAGGCTACTTCACATTCGAAATCCAAGCGGAAAATTGTGCAGTGCAAAGCACATCAGCCAGATCTCAGAGTGATTATTTCACAAAATGATGCCAACAAACAACAAAAGCGGAATACGAAACACAATAGATCCACTGAGATTAGAAAGGTAATAGCTCCGATGTCACAGATGAAATTATAATAAGCAGTGGTGTCAGTAGATCTGACCAGGAAAACGCCTTGGTATCAGAGAGAGAAAGAGAGCTGTGAAAAAGCTCGAGTGTCCAGAAAGGTCACTATATCATTGTTCGCAAAGGAAAATTTAATTGAAGGAAGCAATTCTAATCGCCCTTCATAAGAAACTAAGCGTTTTTGTTAAGATGTGTTCGGCAGACGCTGTGCATGTTTATTATTCATCTGCCACTTCAGATCAGAGAATAATTCTAGAACAAAATTTCGAAATTAAGAGGTACTGGAAGATATTATGCAGGAAAACCGGAATTCAACAGGCATCCGTGTTGCAGGTATTCAGATTTTTTTTTTTTAATTTAAGCCTCGTTGACTTTATTGGAGGAAAGGACTGGGGACAAGGAACGGTTAGGACGTTTGAAGGAGCGGTCATTGACGTTTGAAGGAATCATCCCGGCATTTGCCCGGAGTAATTTGGGGAAACCATGGAAAACCCAAATCTGGATGGCTCGACAGGGATTAGAATCCGCGTCCTCCAGAATGCGAAGCCAGAACGTTAACCGTTAACCCACCACGCTCCGTCAGATTTTCTTATTTGATTTAATTTTATATAGAAAAAGCGCGTCTGACGTTGCATAGGAAGCCAACTTTAAAGCAAAGACGGTAGGTTGCGGTGAGGGATTCTCGGCACCAGAGACGGCCAGTGACACACGTCGACCACTTCCTCCTCGGCACCCACCGCACAGCGCTGGAGGCCGTTCCGCACGATCAGCTTCATCGAACCCCAGACGACAGTCGCTCCACCGACTGACCACTACGCGCCATCGCGAATTAACAGAGGAAACCTGGCTGCATTTATTTCATCCAAACGAGACAGATTTAAGAGATAAGTTAATCATGCGACATGTTTTTTTACAATAATTGCTCAATTCTTGAAGCGGAGATACACTGAAAAATAACCAGATAAGAAGTCAGCATGACCAAGAAGATCAGGCGAGAGATGTTGGTCGTGGTACTTCGGAGCCAGCTGCGCCACCAACCTGTTGAGATTAACACCTCCGTTAACACTTTGTCACAGCGTGCTATAAATACAAACTGGCTTAAATTGCGCAGAAAACTGGAATGGTAAGCCTTGTCTGCAGCTCGTTATCTTTCAATCACCGTAAAGCTGTAATTGTGTTTTTAATAAGATTCCGATTACAGAATAGTTGGCACGCAGCCAACCAAGTCACTTATAGATGGTAATTGCTTGCCTCTCACGAAAGGACATTATAACAAAGACGTCCTTCGGAGACAGCGGCAAAATTGAATTATAAATGCTGCAACGTGACTTCTCTTCTCCAACGCGGACGAAGTTGGAAAACTATTCCTGTGATATCCGAAATTTATATCCGACTTACTCGTAAGACACAATCAGACAAATTTTGGTTTAAATGAATGGTTCCCAAACGGGCCGGTAGCGCCCAACGGTGGGAGTTGAACAGCTCAAAGGGAGCGTTCCTGGTCCAAGGCAAATTCAGAGGGCGTTGAGGACCAACCGGCGCCCCTCTGCTCTGAGAGGTGCGTCAAAGAAGTTTTTAATTGCATTTAGAGTGGTCAGCAATTTATTAGATAATAAAATAAACACACGGCGATTTAAGATTGGTGATGACGAGGCACCAAATGTAGAAAAATTAGTGCCAGTTGAACTCAGTCCTCTAATTAATAACATTTTTTCATAATATCAAACTGTGAACAATACACCAAAATTGTTAATAATTTTAATAAAGTTATTTTTTAAATCTGTCCTTGTTTTTCTATATTTGATGTTGTACACTCACTTAAGAGTGGTGCCAACGAATCGTCGTTTCAAAAAGTAGATTACGAGCTCAAAAAGTTGGAGCTTCATGAATTACATTAATAATGACTACAAGTTGGCGTGTTTTTTTTCTGAAAAAGAGGGCGGTGCGTAATTTTTTGTTCGAAAAGAAAGCTGTGAATAGTTTGTTTTTTGAAAATGGGGCGGCAGGCCGAAAAAGGTTGGAAACCTATAGTTTAAATCATCAACTGTTAATTTAATGGTATGTATCGAAATATTGAGCGATGTGGAGGCTCAGTGGTTAAAGTGTCTGATTGGAAACAGAAAGGTCCGCAGTTCGAATCTCGGTCTCGGTGGGGATTTTCATAGGACCTTAACCGTCTTTCACCTCCGACACAGCTTACTGTGTAATGAGGCCAGAATGCTTCTGTGGTTCCACGTTAAACTGTCGGTACCCTACACTCGACAGGATTACCACGTTAGATAAGGAAATAAGGAAAACTGGCCGTCCTTCTGGTACCAGGTTTAGTATGCTTCTTTCGGGAAGCTCCAACCACCCTTTGGATTGAGGACCACGATTAGTTGTTGAATATTACTAGAGCCGCCTCGAAGTAGAGAGGAAAAAAATCGTACAAGGCAATACCGGAAATAAAGTTGATCGTACCTGGGTATGTTTACAAAAATGGAACTGCAGCTACCATTGAAATCTAAGATACAACTTTTCTATAAAACGATTATAAAAAGGCCAATTAAGCACAAAAATTCTTCTTCCGGTTAGTCTTAACGTAACTCGGGTATCATTTGTTGCAGCTGATTTCTTTTTTGATAAACGGATATTAATCATCTTTGATAAAAACACTTGGCACCAAAAACTATCGGCGAAGTGATCACGGAAACGAGGCAATTTTTTTTTTACAACTATACAAGCAAACATCATGTCAGGCTTGGAAAAAAGGCCAAAAGGCTGGAAAATCAAATACATATTACAGAAACAACTTCATGAGCCTTGCCTATTATCATATGTTTAAGAATTGTTTTCCATACGAATCACTGAGACAGTTAAAATAACATTAACAACAAAGGAAAATACTACGCAAATAGAAATAAAATATTGTTAGAGGAAGTGAGAAGTCGCCAACTATAATTGGCAAAGAAAGTATTTCGAAATCCAAAGACTACAACTTCTCCAATTAAGCATATACAAAAGAAACATCTTGGCGATTACTGATGAAATCTTTAGTCATATCCCAAGGATTCTCACAGATGAAAGAGTTTGGGAAAAACAATCTACAACATATAGATTAAAAATTTAAAAACCATTAGCAATATATCTCAACGAGACAAACGCAAACTTTTAAATTTCTGGATGGGGGGTGGGCGTCTTCATGAATGTAGATAGTAGGGTAAATGAAGGTTCCACTCATATCGCTGAAGCGCCAACAACTATAGCCAGACGACATCGCTCATTAATACAGTGTTGAAATGTGAGGTATCTCTCATCGCGTTGATAGAGCCGCGGAGAAATCTGAGACCTTGGAACCAGGATGTGCGCCTGTGACATCAACGAAAAACATCAGATAACTGTCCGCGATTAGACTGCAAAATGTCAATAGCGGCACACAAAGAGCTAATATCACAAAGAATATTCAGAACTGCAGAAGAATTAGCATACAAGGAATACTTTCAGCTGTAGTAATACAGCAGTCATTTTACACTAATTAATTCCCACTGTAGTTTGGCTCCATGATTTAAGGGAGTAGTGTTTCAGGTATATCCGTCAAGTTTATATATATATATATATACTGCTTTGTGCCTCGTCTTCTTTAGAGGCGGGATGGGACAGGGGACAAGGAACGGGAAGGAATTCGGCCATGGCCTTTTTGAAGGAAGCATCCCGGCATTCGCCTGGAGTGATTTGGAGAAACCATAGAAAACCCAAATCTGGATGCTCAGACGAGGATACGAACCAGCGTCCTCCCGAATGCGAGGCCAGAACGTTAACCGTTCACCCACCACGCTCGGTCAAGTTTACTTAGCTCCACAAATATAATAAAGCAATTACTTAATAACTGTCACCGCTAACATGAGGCTGGACTGTAGGGCACTGGATAGAGATCAGGCTGTGCCGGATACAGAGGCAGCAGCATCCCACGCGAGGGTTATCAAGGCAACAGATATTGCGTCGACCGCACACCGCGCTCACTTTCACTGGCTGGAACCTGTTAAGCCTCCACCCACGCTGCCTGCACTTGTTAAAGGTGCTGGTGGCAAGCCATCAAATTACAGCTTCACCGTGTCTGCTGTCTAGTGTTCCGCAATGTGTGTAAAGACAAAGTGTTTCCCCATCGACATTTTAAAACACTCGAAACCCGTCAGCACCTCCGAGAACACAATGGAAAATATAAAACAAAAAGTCTCGTCGGAGAACTACATAAATCCTTATCTTGAGACTGTCCCAAATTTAAATTATTTCAAAGCGAAAATTTCTATAATGTGGGTTTGGTATTTGGTTGCTTCTCGTAGTCTTTCGTGTTTACTTTCCGCATTAACAGACCAGGGCGGTAAATTTACTCATCTTTTTTTTCTATGACTGATAACAATGTGGAAGTTGTCCGAATTATGTCTCTTCTCCTTTTAGGGATTAGGCGAATTTATTTCACCAATAAGGTCAAAACATCTTTTCCGAGGTTCTTTCGCCTTCGTCTATACAAAGGAATATTCCTTATATGATCTTCATTCCTTATGGTGAACCAATTTACTTCGACACTTTTTCCTTCTTCTGGCTTTACGGCTCATCAACGTCGAGGCGAGGCCATTACAGCCGAGAAGATTGGAGACAAGGACCGTTATGGAATTCGGCCTTAGCCCTTTAAAGGAACCATCCAGACATTCGTCTGGATTGATTTTGGGAAACCATGGAAACCAGAAACTGCTTGGCCAGACGAGAATTTGAACTCTTGACCTCCGCAATGCCAAGCACAAGCGCTATCTCCCACCCACCAGGCTCTGTTTATCCTCTTCAGTCCTGAGCTCATAAAAAAAGTGCAAGTGAACTACTATTGTGTTATTTACTTTGTGTTAATGCTAGTTAACAATTAATGACCTTGAAATTTATTTATTTTTTTGAAAAAATATTTTTTTATAGCTGGTTTAAATTAGTTATAACATTAATTAATAGTCTGATTTAAACTGAGAAATATTTGTACAGATTTAACAAGTTATTAAAGCAGTGAAAACACTTGTAAATGGAAAAAAGATATGACTTTACCATTATTTCGACGAGACATGCTGTACAGCTGCAGAATTCCAAGTTTCCAATCAGAGCTGCCAACTTGTGACGCTCGGCAGAAGATCGAACAAATGAGCTGTGAGAAGCACGATGTGTGCCGTTGATGATACCACAGGACAGAAAAAGTTCAGCAGCGCACAAGCCCGAGAAAAAAAATAATACCTGGAGGTACCATATATGATATTTCGATACTTTTCAGCGAAAAGGCATTGAATTTATTCGTAATATAGGTATTCATTCCGTATTTTATTTTTGAGCGTATATCCTTTTAAGTATTGCATAAATTTCATTAGAAATGAATGAATCCAATGAAGACTCCCGTCCAGTTTTCTGATCCATTCAACTCAGCAGGCACCGCTATTACTTTGCAGATCTTTGAATTTCCCGCGTACAGTGTTTCATACAATTTGGCAGATAGAATTGAATTTTGCCTTTTTGTTACTATTTCCTTCCCAATTTCAGAGGTTATGACAAATCAAAATTGTAAGAAGTAGGGTACTTGCTCTATTAATGCGTGATTTAAGACAAATCTGACCTTGAAGGGATATTTCCCTTGAAATTCATTATGTCTTTGAAGTTGACATTTTCATTTCATATTCAACTGCAAGCCTATTCAGACAGCTGATCGTTGATGACTTGATCGTAAGCGAGTAAAATGTTGTTCAGACACTATCCGATTGCCAATTTTATATCAAACTCTACTTCATTTTTCCAATTTTCTATAGTGGACGTCAATGTATACATTAAAAGAGGGGAGGATAGATTACAAACCTGCCTAACCTCTTGTGTGTTATTCGTAATGTGGATCCCATTCTGTCTAACCACAGTCAGGCAATGATTTGACAAAGGTTTTATATACTCTTTGGTTCCGTAGTCATAATCACAACCCTTTTAGTTTCGTCATGCTTGTCCGTCCATTCGTCAGTCACGTAATTTCGCCCACATAGGGTTGTGATAAAAATTCACAGGAATATTTATTTTGTTGACTGGAAAACAGATCGGTAAGAGAAATAGTTAAAGGACAGAGTACGTACTACTACTATTAATACTACCACATATATATATATATATATATATATATATATAGTAGCCTATGTACTGTGATGTTACTAAACAGTTTTAAAAAAAAAAACAATCAGTGTCTTAACGGAACACACTTATTTAACTGTGTATTTAGCGAGATTTTGGTTGTAATGAACGAGTTTCGTAGTTTCTCACTTTTGGTAAGAGCCTTCCGCGTTTCTTAACAAATTTTGATCAGAATGGTTCTCTCCCAGTTTCTTTTTATTTCTTAACGATTTTACACGCATCAGTGATAACCGTTCTTGATGACGGAATCTGTTCTGCCAATTATCCTAATTTATTTATTATGCTTCTACTGCTTTAGAATGAGTTTTAAAATAGTCATTGTTATTAAAGGTGGCGCAATGTTACAAATACTTCTTCACAGCCGCATGTGTCGAATGTAAAACGTTTTATAAATACGTAGATGTCGAAATGGTTTTATATATATACTGAAGAGCCAAAGAAAGTGGTATAGGCATGCGTATGCAAACAGATAGATAGGTAAACAGAGTACGGCGCTGCGGTCGGCAACGGCTATACAAGACAACAGGTGTCTGGCGCAGGCGTAAGATCGGTTACTGCTGCTGCAATGACAGGTTATCACGATATAAAAGAGTTTGAACGTGGTGTTATAGTCGGCGCACGAGAGATGGGACACAGCATCTCCGAGGTATCGATGAGGTGGGGATTTTCCCGTAAGACCATTTCACGAGTGCGCCGTGAATATCTGGAATCCGGTGAAACATCAAATCTCCAACATCACTGCGGCCAGAAAAAAGATCCTGCAAGAACGGGACCAGCGACGATTGAAGAGAGTCGTTCAACGTGACAGAAGTGCAACCCTTCCGCAAATTGCTGCGGATTTCAATGCTGGGCCATCAAAAAGTGTCAGCGTGTGAACCATTCAACGAAACATCTTCATATGGGCTTTCAGAGCCGAAGGCCCACTCGTGTACCCTTGCTGAGTGCACGACGCAAACATTTACGCCTCGCCTGGGCCCGCCACACCGACATTGGATTGTTGATTTTGGAAACATTTTGCCTGCGAGTCTCGTTTCCAATTGTATCCAGCGGATGGACGTGTACGGGTGTGGAGACAACCTTATGAATTAATGGGCCCTGTATGTCAGCAGGGGACTGTTCAAGCTGGTGGGGCGTGTGCAATTGGAGTGACATGGGACCCCTGATACGTCCAGATACGACTCTGAGAGGTGACACGTACGTACGCATCCTGGCTGATCAGGATGATCTGCATCCATTTATCTACATTGTGTATTCCGACGGACTTGGGCACTTCCAGCAGGACAATGCGACACCCCACACGTCCAGAGTTGCAACAGAGTGGCTCCAGGAACACTCTTTTGAGATTAAACACCTCCATTGGCCACCAAACTCCCGTGACATGAACATTATTGATCATATCTGGGATGCCTTGCAACGTGTCGTTCGGAAGAGATTTCCACCCCGTCGTACTCTTACGAATTTATGGACAGCCCTGCAGGATACATGGTGTCAATTCCCTCCAGCACTACTTCCGACATTAGTCGAGTCCATGCCACGTCGTGTTGCGGCACTTCTGTGTGCTCGCGGGGTCCTACACGATATTAGGCAGGTGTACCAGCATCTTTGACTCTTCAGTATATATATATATATGTAACCACCACCACATGTAACCACCATAGTGCACGATGGGAGATTTGAGGCTAAAACCAAACATCAGTGATCTGCGCAGAGTATTTATGGCCGCAAAGTGAAATATAAGGACCCGCATGTCTTTAGTCGAAATATGAAACTGCCCTCCGTCGACCAATTTCAACGACCATATCTCCCACACCCCCACAGATACCGACATTACACCACCGTGGTGCACGTTGGGAGACTTGAGATTAATACTACACACAATCACCAATGGACTGCGCTGGGTAGTTTTGGCTGTGGAGTGAAATAGAGGGACGCATGTCTATTTTTATATCAGGCCCACCACTTTCAACCACCATCTCTACCACACCCTCCACCTACCGACATGCAATCACCATAGTGCACGATGTAAGACTCCAGACTACTACCACACACAATCACCAGTGGTCTGTGGTATGTAGCTGAGGCAGCAAAGTGAAATATAAGGACACACGTCTTGGTCGAAATTCGAAAATATCTTTGATCGACCAATTTCAACCACCATAACTCCCACAGTTATCGACATTCTGCCAACGTTATGCACGATAGGTGACTCTATGCTACTGCCACACACAAACACCAGTGATCTGCGCGAGATAGTTTTGGCTGAAAAGTGATACATAGGTTTACATACGTCTTTGATCGAAAGATGAATGTGCCCCAGGTCGACAACTTTCAACCACCATACTCCCACAACCACCGACATCTAACCACCATAGTGCACGATGGGAGACTCGATGCTACTACACACACACAAACACCAATGGTCTACGGTATGTAGTTGTGGCAGGAACGAGAAGTATAGGGACACACACGTCTTTGGTCGAAACATGAAAATTCCCTGCATCGTCCAATTTTAACCACCATATCGGCCAAAGTTGTGCACGACAGGAAACTCCATGCTACTACCACACACAAACACCAGTGATCTGTGTTAGGTAGTGGTGGCTGAAAATATATGGAATATATATATATATATATACACGAGGCATGTTTTGAAATTTTAAAAAAGACGTGCAAATATATCTCAATATATTTTATTTTTACATGAAAGCCTGTACCTTACTCTACTTTTCTACATAATTCCCTTCAATATTGAGGCACTTGTCATAACGTAGTACCAGTTTTTAAAAACCCTCCTCATAGAAGTCTGCCGCCTGACTTGTTAACCACTGCATCACAAATGTTTTGACTTCGTTATCGTCTTCAAGACGCTGACCGCCCAGGTGTTTCTTCACGTGCAGGAACAGATGGAAGTCACTGGGCGCCAGATCAGGGCTGTACGGAGGATGATCTAGAGTTTCCCATCGAAAAGATCTGATGAGATCTTTGGTCTGATTAGCCACATGTGGACGGGCATTGTCATGCAGCAAAACGATGCCCTTGCTCAACTTGCCACGTATTTTGTTCTGGATTGAACGGCGCAGATTGTTCAATGTCACACAATAAGCTGCTGCATTGATTGTCTCATTACGAGGCAGAAATTCCACAAGCAATACTCCTTTTCTGTCCCAAAAAACTGTGCACATGATTTTCCGGGCAGAAATCGTTTGCTTGAACTTCACTTTTTTGGGTGAATCTGAATGCCGCCATTCCATGGACTGTTGCTTTGATTCAGGTGTGACGTAGACCACCCATGTCTCATCGCCCGTAACAATTTTCCTTAAGAAATCATCACCATCGTTGTGGTACCGCTCAACGAAAGTCAATGCTCTGCCTAAACGTTTGGTTTTGTGCACATCCGTTAACATTTTCGGTACCCAACGTGAGCACAATTTTCGGTAATTCAAGTGCTCGGTCACAATGCCATACAAAACACTACGAGAAACATTAGGAAAGTCATCACACAAGGAGGATATCGTAAAGAGCCTGTTTTCTCTCACCTTATTGTCCACTTTCTGCACCGAACTTTCATTAACGACCGAAAGACGTCCACTCCGTTGTTCATCATGCACATTTGTGCGGCCATCTTTAAATGCTCTCACCCACTTTCTCACCATTCCATCACTCATAATGTTTTGTCCGTAAACTGCACAGATCTCACGATGAATATCGATCGGTTTTAGGCGTGTAGCACAAAGAACTCTTATAACAGCCCGTACTTCACAGTCGGCGGGACTCACGATTATCGGAGGCATCTTAACCACTCAGTGAACAACGTAAACAAGGAAGAATTAGACTGTAATCACGTCAGTGCGTAGGCAAGAGATGCAGGTACCCAGAGCGCATGCGCGGAACGCCGACCGTGTCGCTGCAGCCACGGTGTGACAAAACGGTACTTATTAAAAAAAATACGCCTCGTATATAAGATGAAGAATGCAGCCAATTGAGGAAACTCACATTCAGTTTCTTAACATTGGAAGTGTGACTGTGTGATACTCGCCGTCAAATCCAAGAAGTTTATTGAGATACATGTGAAACAATTTACGTTATATCACAGAAATCAGCTAACGAAGATTTGTGATATCGAAGATCCTAACTGTCTATTGTTTTGTATTTACTAGAGCAAAACAAGGAATATACAATTAAAACTAGAAGGTAATTTTTGATTGACATTCATCAAGTAAAACTGAATGATCAAACATTCTTTTAACATAGCTGTAGCAGAAGGAACATTTTTTTTTATTTCGTTAGGGCTTTACAAGCTCGTAGATATCGAGGTAATTATCATTGGATAGATTTGACGAAAAGAACGGGAAGGAACTTGGACATGTTCTTTTGACAGATTTATCACGGCATTTGCCTGCAGTGATTTCGGGAAACCATAGAAAACCGAGATCACGATGACTGGATAGGGGATCGAACTCGCGTCTTTTCGAATGCCATCTCCGAGTGTTAACCACAGACTCGGTGGTACAACAACAAAAAGATCGTTGTAAAGAAGAAAAGTTTATACGGAACTCGAACATTTCATTCAGTTTGAGGAAAGGTCTCTGGTCCATTACTGAAATCTGTTGTGCTATGAAATGCTGGCAAAATACAAAAATATAGCAGCGATTAAAGGGAACCAACTTCGTATGTCGTATAGCAAAGGTTACGTGTCACCTGACAAAAAGACGTCATGATGAAGGATGACACTGAAATCCATTATAAATTTTTATACTTTAGCGCTGTTATTCCCTTTACGTGGAGTGTAGGACAGCATTCACAGAAGGAAGAGGTAATTGTGACATTTCCACAGAGCATTTAGGCATATAGGCTTTCCTGGTACGAAACTGGCTTTCCACTCAAAGCATGGAGTTTCTCTGACGCCTTGAAATCGCTTAGGACAGTTTGTAAATGATGAAAATCTGTTTAAGAAGACTGCTGATGAATCGTGTGTTTATGGTTATGATCCCGAAACAAAATGACAGTATTCGCAGAGGAGCTGTCGCCAGAGCCATGACCTAATAAAGCGCGCCAAAGTCGGAGCAATGTCAAGGCGTTGCTGATTTTATTATTATTGTGAGGGTGTACTCCTTAAGGTCAGATGATCAACAAAGAATATTATCTCGAAGTTATGAAAAGATTGCGTGATCAATTAGAAGATATGGCGTCAGCTTTGGTCAAGCGGTGACTGGCTTCTTCATCACGATAAAGCGCCAGCGCATACTTCGAACTTCATGCAGAAATATTTGGCAAAGCACAAAGTCGTATAGCTACTTCAGCCTCCATATAGTCCTGATGTAGCTGTGACTTTTGGCTGTTCCCAACATTAAAATGTCGCTCAAAGGACACCGATTCGACGACAAACACTCGAAACTAATACGACAAACGCTCTAAAGGCGATACCAAAAAACTAGTCCCAGGACTGCTTCCAAAAGTGGAAAGGCCGTTGAGAGCTTTTTCTTCATTCAAATGGGGACCAATTCGAAGGATGCCATTTGCCCTTTGACGTAGAATAACACCAGCGGGGAAATATGAAGGAAGGTCGGATATTTTTGGGACGGACCTCGTATGTACTCGTACAGTATCTACTGTGTGCTTAAAAAGTTTGCTAATTGAAAACAAGCGATTAATTGCTTATTGTACCTTTTTGGTCCAAAATTGTGATGTAGAGTAGCCTTCAGACATTTCCAGAGTTAAAATATCAGTGTAATTTCATAGTATGTGTACATCCACAGTCACCATGATCCCGGCATTTATTACACGTGCAGCGTCACCGGCTGAGACCTACAAAAACGGAGGCTGAGGGTGCCACCAACTCTTAAATGCATGTTTAGCAGAACTCTTACTAGTTCCCAAAATTTTCGGATTATTACTCCGAACTTGAAGCCGCACAAACTAAAGTTACAAAATATGAAGAAAAAAATGAACTTCAACAATGATTTGCTTTAAAATCAGTTTGTAAAGTTTTCGCACTCCAGTGGTAATATATAGCTTCTTTTGTGTTTTGGGTTAAAAGATGATTTTACCAGATTACTGTCGGAATAGCTCATTGCAATATTAGCATTAGGAAAGGGAGAAAAGATGGTCCATAAAAGAGGTTCACAATGTTTTTGTACCACGCCCTTCGTCCGTCAAAAGAATTCTTCTCTTCCCCCTCCCCCCCTGACACTATTATTATTATTAATAATAAATACTATTCAGTAGTAAATGACATCTCGGAGGAAACTCACTAAGCATGTAAATTAGAATAAAGGTTTACAACTGTAAGAAGCGGTGAAGGAACATAGTACCTGCGACAGTGGAGAGCTGAGGCACATTGTCCGAAGTGAAACTACATCGTAATCCCCCCGCCCCACCCCCCTCCTGATATGTCTTCGCGCCCCCAGGTTGGAAACCTCTATCTACAAGAATAATTATAAATCACAAAAAACTCATAATACGCGATATGAACCAATATCATGATCATCACACAAGAATGCTAGCAGATGCAGGAGATTATTAATTACCAAATGTTCTTATTGCAGGTCATGGGATTGTTACCGATATATTTTTGACAAGAACAGCCACTCAGCGTTAAAGCCGTAATTTCTTTTTGACAGCAGCAACAGCCTTAGGAGACAGCTATTTCGGTTTTTAGTTCCTAATTTATCAACATCTACATATTTATAAACCTTTTACCTTCTACACCTCAGGCTGTGACGAACTATTTGTAATATTACCCCACTTTTACCAACAAAGGTAATTTAAAATCTCGTACAGAAGCAGCAGCAGCATGATGAAAAATCAGGTTAACCTGCAGCACAGATAAGATTCAAATTCGAGGACGGTTTTCACTGATATGTGTAAACCTAAAACTTTAAACGATGATCAGCGTACACGCAAATCGAAAACTATTCTTAACAATGTTCTCAAACCAGTTATCTGTAATTATCACTGGAAGTGAATTGGATGGAACAGCAATACCTGATTATTTGTATATAAAAATTTTAAAACAACATAAGCGACAGAATTGTGCGAAAATATCAGGTAGACAATTCTTTTTGTTTTTGTTTAGAGCGCTTTAAGCAATTTTTTTTTAATAATGGTAGATGAAAATACTTTTCATGATGCTAAAATATATCCAGATACTACTCTTCAGTTTCCTGCCAAAGCAGATTGGGCTGGCGCCATCTCATGTCACCAGCAACAATAATTAAATTATACGCGTTTCCATAATCTTTCTACCTTACGTTCCCAAAATAAATTTTAGGGCAGAACTAAACTAACAGTATGTGAGGACGAGCTATCTTAAGAGCATATTGGAAAAGTAATGAACTTTAAAAACTGGCAATGTATTTGCCAACTCCAATAACTCCATCGATTCCAAAAATTGTGTTCAGTTCAAACACTGAATAATGAATTTCTATATATTTTATACGACAGACAATCAATATAGTATCTCCATTTTTCCCAGCGTTTGTTCGACTTAATGTTTTGTTTGAAAAACTAATTTCAATGTTCCGTATGGACTCATAATACCTTTTACATGTTTTAGAAAAGTAAAGAAGTACAGACGATGCTACACTTCTACTGGCGAAATATAGTCCATGTAAAACAAATACCCTGAAATATACCACCATATTTGCGAGATGGCAGAGTTCAATTTTAGATAGTCGCCTGACTAAATCACAGTGTATAGGAAAGTCTACGCAGCTGTGTAGAAAGGGTTGCGTGGGGAGGAAATGTAGCGAGCGATAATGGATTCAGATCGTTCGGATACACATGGGCATGGAATGCACTACCATGAATTCGGTATTCGGAAAAATGATACTGTGGACATACACAGAACACAAGTATAATGTTAACATAAACAGCAATGGGCAATAAAGCTACCCCCCCCCCCCCCCGGTTCACACTATATAAACGATGCAAGTTATGAAATGATATACAGAAAGCAATTTATCAATCAAATTTTTAGACGATACACCGGTTTATTAAGAAAATTGTAATCAAGCGCTACGATTTTTATAACCAGATGATCATAACCAATAATGATCATGTTCCAGGAAAAGTTTTAGCCAGTTAAAAGGGACAAATTATGTGGCGGACGGATAAAAGCTTCAACAAAATAGTCATTACTCAGCTCTCAGAATTTCCAGCTGTTTTATTATAATTCTTCGGTTTCTCAACTGCAGATCAAAGTGATCTACCCATACCTTGCTTTGACATGAAAAGTTTTGTACACTGCGAGATGGCATTAAAACTTTTACGGAACTGTCTTCGTCTTTTCTTTGGGTCTTCTATCTTTGATACCATGACGGAAGCTGCAAATACCAATAACCCAATTCCATTCCAAAAATGTCATCACACCTTGTATTCATCTTTTGACAAGGAAAGAGAATGTAAACGATTTGAGTGCTTCCTACCATGTCAAAAATGAAGGTGCCGAGTCAGCCAAGATGCAATTCATTCCCTTACAAACTTTCCTACCCCAGCAAGTTTGTCTATTAATCTGGTCTTATTAGGGGCAGTAAGAACCAGATTTTGCTTCCATCTTCCCTGCAAATCCACCTTCCACAACCATCCTATCTGTCAACATGCAAGTAGCCAACTTGTAAGCCCATCTGGATTCCGTATTGGCTCATATTTTACAGCCATTCAGAGTTCAATCCTCAGACTTATTGTGGGTGGTGGAGAATTGTTACATGTGTCATTTAGGAAAGTTCTTAACTGAGCCTACAGATTGTGAGCCTCGGCCCCGTGCTTTACTTTTGTGTCGCCCGACCTTCGGTCTCTGACGGCCGCACCAAATGGGAAGTGAAAGTGGAATACCAGCCCGCCTGGCCTGGCCTGGCATTGGGAGAAAGCCCACGCAGATAGTGATGTTCCGATACCATCAAAGTATCGATACCTACTTAAATGAGTAGTACTCAAATTGTCTTACGATACTTACTCATGTGAGTACTGCAAAAGTATCGATACTTACTCATATCGATACTTTTTTTAATTAATGTCGAAATTTAAAAAATATACTGGACATGTTGCTAAATTATTTATTTTATTTCCCTAGTGTAATAAATCAAATAACACTCAGTAAAGATTTTTATTATTTTATTAAAATTATAACGAAACTCACATTGTAAACAAACTTTGAAGGTTTTGTCATATATTTAAATATTTATTTATTATAGTTTTAACACTTTTAAACAATAAAAGTCCACTTTTGGAGGGTTTCCTAAAAAAGCAATTGTTCCAAATACTTTGGGGACAGCTTGTTTCTTTTGTTTGTCATTGTTTCAACCACAATAGAGAACAAACATTCACTCAATACTGACGTTGCTGCAACAATAAGATACTGTTGTGCGTATTTAAACAGATAAGGAAATATAAGTTTCATTTCTTCCAATTCTGTAAATGGATTGCTTTATAGAGACATTACAGTGTCTGACAAGTAGAGAGAGACTTTGTCACCACCGTGCGTTTTCTTTTTCTTTGTGATGTTTCCAGAAGTGACAATCCTGTGAAATGCTAGTTGAAGCAGCTTCTTCTTCCGATTCACATGGGCTACTTAGTTGCTTATGAATATCTTTTAGTTTTTGTGTGGGGCTGCGCGGGAGCGACCATTGGCCAGGTATAGTGAATTGCGCGCCAAGTAGAACTTTATTACAATGAAATAGGGACCTAAAACAAACTCTTTGAGATTACATTGCCTATTCTAAGACTGATTTGTTTGATTTTCAATGCTACCAATTTGACGTCAGTGGGGAATTAATTTCTCAGGCGCGGCTGAGTGGCGCAGCAGGGATGACACATTTAGAATTTAACACCGGGTGCGTTTCGATACTTTGGATTCGATACAAGTACTTTTCTTCCGATACCGAGTAAGGATCGAATGAATTAATTCGAATACAAAAAGTACTCGGTATCGAAACAAAGTATCGAGTACTTACTCGTATTTACTTGTATCGGAACATCACTACACGCAGAGCGCCAGCCCTCCCTCCCACCTGCCACCTGCAGATGAGCAACAAACTACAGCTTCTTCGTAGCATTCTATTAAATCATTTGTTTCAAGTCTTTAAAACTAGGCGGGAAATAGTATTTTTAGCATCCAAGCATAATCTAAAAGTGGTTCAAAGCCTAAACAAGATAATTATAGGATTACACAGAAATCTGCAGCAAACGGGGTTCGTTTGTACGGCCTGCAAGTCGTTAGCAACGAGTTCATAATAACCAGAACTTGTTGACTGCTAAGAATGGGCCACAGCACCTCTTAAACGCTTATATGTATTGATACCACGAAACCTTCGAAAAATTATAACACAGGTAGCAGGACTGACATTTGAACCCGGATTCCCCACTATACTCGGGCGATAAAATAGCAGCGCCAGATTATTTTTTACGCGATGCATTTAATGATGTCAGTTATATATTACATGTATTACAGACTATAAATTAAAAAGCTACAGGATAAATGAACATATAAAACGAGACTCCTCATTGTTTCCGGTTCTAGCTTGATCGAACCCAGCATACTTTAATCATCACTTAGGTTCCTATTCAAGTATTCGCACATGTGCCGTGTTGCTTTTCTCTCAACATTAGCCTCGCATAAGTTATCATTATGGTTCGGATATTTATGACCAAAAAATAGAGAAATATGCAGGCAAATATGACCTTAAAAATTTAAATTTACTATACATGAGCACATGCTCAATTATACATCATTTATTTTATCTACTAGTGTCGCTTTCATGTGGGCAGCATAATTTGCTTCCGTGCACTCGCTGCACCTTTGGGAAATTAAATTTTAAATCGTTTTGTTGAAGTCACTTTAATTTAAGATAATCTGCAGAATAGAGAACTGTTTCATCTCTACTAAAATACTCCTCTCTTAATTCCCTTACGTTACGTCGCACTTTCAGAAAATTTTACTTTCGGCATGGCGGTAGGTCTACTCACTGATCCACTACAGATTTAACGATGCCTAAAGATATTCCACTGAGATTATTGATTGACGCGGATCGACACAGGCATGCTTCTGCTGCGTTGTGATTAAAAGGCGGGCGGAACATTACTGTACGATTAGAGTGTGACAATAATGTATAACTTTGATTCTTGACTGATGAATTCTGACCACAACGAAAATTAGGTTTTTTCCCCACCTGTATAGCAGATGTACAGTTCTGTGAATAATTATCATAATTTCTTCTCATCTATATCTAGTGAATTCGCGCTACTATTAAAGAAACTACCAGTTTTTTCCTCAAAATATGACCATGTGACCATAAATATTATCGAAGTATGACCAAAAATAGGAAAATGTTCTGAATATGTATTTATATGCTATATAAAATACATTTAAATACAATCAGAAACCTTGGATCAGTTCAGCATTTCAGCTCAAAAAGAAGGCAGAAAAAAATATGACTTGTTCTAAAGATCCGAACCCTAGTTATCATTGATGTAGCTTCCACTTGTCTTCTGTAGTGTTTCTAATATTAGTAGGTGTACTAATTATTGTAAAAGACACCAATATCCCCATCTCAACGACTCATTACCGTCCCCACTGTGTCCTTGAACGTTAAAGCACCTTATAATGGACACAGGTTCGTATCTCGGGCCATAACTTTAACAGAATATTCCTGCAACTAACGTTTCAAGTTGACATAAGATAGTCGTTTTATAGAAATCAATAACGGATATTCTGGAGCAACCAGTGCCACAACTATTATCTTAGATTTCCTCTGTATGTACTCTTTGACAAAAGTATGAAAATCCCATAAACAACTACAATACGAGTATTTCAGAATTATACGGTATTGTAATGAAGAGTTGTACACTGTTATAAGAAAACTACTTTTAACGCTGGTCAAAAACGACGGGTATCATCTGTGGTGGTAGTGGTAATTTATTCTGAAAAGATAGTAAGAAAAAAACGAATGTGAATCATTTTTTATGATATTTTTCGTGATATTAGTATCTTACTCTGGTTAGATTATCGGAATACTGGCTAAGATTTCTTTAAAAAATAAATGCGTTATCCTTTAAATGACGGAAAGTATAATTTCAAAAACGGATAACTGTTATTTATATATATTTTGCGATTACGTACGTTTCGTGTAAACATTGGCTGAAACTTGTTTCTTATCTTCCGCCAAAAAAAAAATCTCTGTGTGAATAAAATCTCTGAGCTTGAAGAACTCAGAAATGTTAATAGACTTATTAAAAACGGACAAATTTGACTTGTATTTGACCCTAAAATTCCATTCTGCAAAATTTGAAGATTTCCTTTTTGCTTCGAAACCATTCATAATGTAATCTTTGGTCATAGTTTCTGTAACTGCTGGAGAAATTATACAGATTCCAGATTATTAAATAACTGATAAACTCCGAAGAATAGAATAGTCGACTCGGTAACATTCTTGGCCTGATATCCACTTTAAATAACCACGTACAGCGAACGTGAACAGAGACCACTAACGAAAGTGGTCAGTAAAATATGTAGAAAGGAAATAAATCGTAATAAATAAACTTTGGTCATGCAGCAACATTAGCGAAAGTTTTAATTAAATTCAAATTTTGCTTAGGCCAGAATGACATTTGGCATTCGTGGTTGTAGCAGAGACCTTGAGAAATTTAAGTTTCGAAATTGTAACTTTCATTAACGACATGTTACTGAGGAGTACTGGTAGTCCCACATTTTTTCAGCCCAAATGTTTTTCCACATTTTTTTAAGAATAAAATTCTACAAAAAGCAAACTTCATGACTGTATTATAGCAATTAATTTCATAGCAGTAGTATATTGAATAAAGCCTATTACACGGGCAGCGTTCGTGGCTAGTGACAAAATGCATACTAATAACCACATCATTAGTTGTCATAAAAAAGTACCTTTCCATATAGTAAAATTTCGTTTTAGCCCTCACTTCTTCGCTACTTCTTCCACAATAGGTAATTGCAGGTAAATAAAATACACATTGACTCAGATTCGCAGCAAGAAAAATGAACAACGCATCTACTCCTCGCGTTTTAAGTTTTTTTTTATATTTGCCCTAAAGCAGCGGTCGGCAACGCGCGGCCCGCGGGTCGCATGCGGCCCGTGACCTCTCTATTTGCGGCCCGTGTCCGTCTTATAAAAATCATATCGAAAGCCCATATTATAAAATAATAACATATCTTATATATATATAAAAATAGACGGGTTTTTTCCTATATTTCACTTTTCAGCCACCACAACCTAGCACAGATCACTGATACTTGTGGGTGGAAGTAGCATGGAGTTTCCTGTCGTGCACAACGTTGGCCGAATGCCGATAGCTGTGGGGATGTGGAAGATATAATGATTAAAGTTGGTCAGTGCAGGGCGTTTTCATATTTCGACCAAAAATTCGTATCTCCGTATAACTCTCTCTCCTGCCACAACTACAAAACATAGACCTTTGGTGTTTGTGTGTGGTAGTAGAATGGTCTTTCCTGTCGTGCACTATGGTTGCTAGATGTCGGTAGCTATGGGGGTGTGGGAGATATGGGGGTTGAAAGTGGCTGACCTGTGGCAATTTCATTACTTCTGCCAAAGACAAAAGTGTCATGGTGTATCACTTTTCAGTGAAAACTATAGATCACAGATAACTGGCGTTTGTGTGTAATAGTAGCACAGAGTCACCTTTCGATCACAACAGCGGCCGAATTTCAAAAACTGTGGTACTGTGGTAGATATGGTGGTTGTAAGTGGCCGACCAAGGATATTTTCGTATTTCGACTGTCTCCGCATATGTACCATTTTCTGCCACAACTACATAGCATAGAGGCATTGGTGTTTGTGTTTGGTAGTAGAATCGTATCTCATGTAGTGCACTATGGTTGTTAGATGTCGGTAGCTATGGGGTGTGGGAGAAATAGGGGTTGAAAGTGGTCGACCTGTGGCAATTTCATACTTCTGCCAAAGACAAAAGTGTCATGGTGTATCACTTTTCAGCGAAAACTACTAGATCACAGATAACTGGCGTTTGTGTGTAAGTAGTAGCACAGAGTCACCTTTCGATCACAACAGCGGCCCGAATTTCAGAAACTGTGGTACTGTGGTAGATATGGTGGTTGTAAGTGGCCGACCAAGGATATTTTCGTATTTCGACTGTCTCCGCATATGTCACTTTTCTGCCACAACTACATAGCATAGAGCATTGGTGTTTGTGTTTGGTAGTAGAATCGTATCTCATGTAGTGCACTATGGTTGTTAGATTTCGGTAGCTATGGGGGTGTGGGAGATATGGGGGTTGAAAGTGGTCGTCCTGTGGCGATTTCATATTTCTGCCAAAGACAAAAGTGTCATGGTGTATCACTTTTCAGCGAAAACTATCGATCACAGATCTCTGGCGTTTGTGTGTGGTAGTAACACATAGTCACCTTTCGATCACAACAGCGGCCGAATTTCAGAAACTGTGGTTGTGTGGGAGATATGGTGGTTTTAAGTGGCCGACCAAGGATATTTTCGTATTTCGACGAAAGGCATGTGTCTCCGCAGATTTCACTTTTCTGCCACGACTACATAGCATAGAGCATTGGTGTTTATGTGTGGAAGTAGAATCGTGTCTGTTGTCGTGCACTATGGTTGTTAGATGTCTGTAGTAATGGGGGTGTGGAAGATATGGGGGATGAAAATGGTCGTCCTGCGGCAATTTCATATTTCTGCCAAAGAGCATGTGTCATGGTGAATCACTTTTAAGTGAAAACTATCAATCGCAGATCACTGGCGTTTGTGTGTGGTAGTAACACAGAGTCTCCCATCGATCACAACGTTGGCCGAAATTCGGTAACTGTGGGAGGGTGTGAGATATGGTGTTTGAAATTGGTCGATCATGAATATTTTCGTATTTCATCCCAAAGACTTGTGTGTATCCGTAAATTTTACTTTGCTGCCGGAACTACAAAGCGCAGAAGACTGGTATTTGTGTGTGGTAATAGTATCGAGTCTCCCATCGTGCACTATGGTGGTTAGATGTCTATAGCTGTCAATATGAATTCTTTACAATCACGAACGAAGTCGTGGGTACCAGCTAGTAAATGCATAAAAGAGTGAACGCGATCTAACACCGCAGCGAATGAACTATGCGAACAGAGTAAGACAAGTGCGAGCGGGAACGATTCCCCCACTCTCTCCTATGATTGAAACAATAGGTTAGCGTTAACAATAATCTTCTTTTGCTCGCCCGCCCGCGCCGCCCGTCGGCGCTGGCTGTGTCATCGAGTGAAACAAGTTATTTCATGAGTGCACGCCGCCGCCGCGGCCCTGTACCTACGATTTAGTTCTGCGACCTACGAGTGCCTACTATATTGTTTAAAGTTCGGTAAGTGTGACATATTGATAGTTCATACAATTAGATGGCGAAATTAAGTGACATATTTTCAACACGGCTTTTATTCTTACAGCGTGTATTTAGCATTGTTGGTTATACGTTTTACTGATGGCTACAAAAAAAGAGGAAGTTAATTGAAGAAAACAGAGCGTTTAACGATGCATGGACAGATTTATACTTTTTCATTGATTGCAATGGAAAGTCGCTATGCTTAATATGCCAAAAAATCCTGGTCTGACAATGCGCATCATCGCATTACCGGCTGTGTTGCTGCGATAAGCTTGCTCCAGCAAGGCAAGCTGCCAGCCAGAAAACGTACAGCGGCAGTTGGCGAGAGAAGCCAACTTTCCAAGTCCACCTCAGACTAGACTCGCATAGCTTGGACTCGAAGATCGAAGTCAGAATGTCCAGCTCCTCGCTCTTCGGTCCACGAGGAAACTTCTCGCTCCGCCCCTTTGCAGTCTCGAGGCTCACATATAACAAAAATTCCCAGGATTTTGAGTTATACGCTCATTTTGATTGGATCTTCAGGTCGGCACCTAATGTCACGTGATATCCTCGATATGTGATTTGGCCAAAGTATCTAACAGAGGTAGGACATATTCGGCTAAGTTCGCCGGGGTGAGAAGACATTCGGGTTTCGGACGGCAGGCTTTTCCCGCCAGGTGAGTGACGTTGTTGACCGCTCATCCCCAGGGAGCAGAGTGTGTGGTCTGGCAAACCCCAAATCCGCGACTTCTTGTCGCCAAGGCTCGGGAACACCAGATTAGCTTCAAGCCTACATAGCTCAATAATTCTTTAATATTCCCTTTACCAAGATACACGGTATGTTCACCATTTCATTACAGTCCTCACTTGGAATCTTGCGTACTTTATAAAATTACAACAAAAATCTATTCACGTGGTCGCCCAAGATTTATGTAAATTACTCTTATATTATTACATATATAGTAAAAATGCACCTTGTAACGTGGCGACAGCGCGTCATGTTACAGGGTGGCCGAAATACTTGCCAAGTCTGGGCGACCGTTTACCGACAGCTAATTAATAAAACAATGTGCCTTAGCTATGGCTGAAGAGGTATGCCCTGATCAAAAAAAGAAATTTGAAAATACGAGGCGCGTCCAGAAAGTAAGTTCCATTTGGTAATAAAATGAAATTGTACACAGATACAGAAGAAATTTTACTGTACAAAATTCTACAACTCTTAAACTACTTTTCCCCATAACTGCCGAAATTTTGCAGGCATTTGTCATAGCGTGGCACCAGGTTTTGTATACCTTCTTCATAGAAATCTGCGGCCTGTGTCTTCAACCAGTTGGAAACAGTTTCTTTCAGCTCGTCGTCATTGGTGAAGTGATGACCGCCAAGGAAAGACTTGAGATGTAAGAACAGATGAAAGTCTTGCCAGTTCTTCTGTAACCAAAGGTGGACGCCCACTTCGTTCTTCATCGTGCACATCACTACGCCCGCCATTGAACTGTCGGACCCATCTTCTTACCATCGAATCACTCATCGCATTTGGTCCGTAAACATCGCAAATTTGCCGATAAATTTCACTTGGTTTCACTTTCCTCGCATTCAGAAACCGAATCACAGACCTGATTTCACAGGCGGCGGGATTTTCAATGAACGCCGACATTTGAATCAAGCACAACAAAGCGTACGTAACTGACAGCGATCTCCAAATGGCGGACGTTCTTCCCCTTGATACACATCGTCTACAGCACATGTGCGGAACTGCAATCGCAGCGTTGCAGCGGAGATAAATTGAAACGGAACTTACTTTCTGGACGCGCCTCTTATAAGCTTATTTGCCAGAACTTGTACCCGGCACACTGAAGATTTGGGCGCTAATTTATGCGAAAAACTTCGGGAAAAGCACAACAATTTGAATGGTTCTCCTTAGCTACCGACGAAAGTAATGATGTGTCAGATACTGCCCAGCTTCTAATATTTGTTCGTGGAATTGATAAATACTTCAACGTGTGTGAGGAACTTTTACAGTTATGTAGTTTGAAGGGAACGACTACGGGGGAAGATTTGTTTTGTCACTTAGAACAGGCAATGCCGTCAATGCAATTAGCGTGGGAAAAATTGGGAAGTCTAACAACTGACGGAGGTAGTAACATGAGTGTGAAAAACAAGGGCCTGGTGGGTAGAATTAAAACAAAATTGGCAGAGATAGGATGTGAAATCCCGTTATTTTTTTATTGCATTATCCACCAAGAAGCGTTATGTTCCAAAGTCGTTTCATGGAGAAAAGTAATGGACATTGTGATATCCACTGTAAACTATATCAGAAATAATGGGTTGACAAATCGTCAATTCCGAGAGTTTCTATCCGAAATGGAAGCAGATCATCAAGATGTCCTTTATTATTCAGAAGTTAGATGGTTAAGTAGAGATGCAGTACTGAAAAGATTTTTCGATCTCAGAAAAGAAATCAACACTTTTATGAATCGGAAAGGTAAATCTGTTCCAGAGTTAACAGACCCTCAATGGTTAATAGATCTTGGATTTTTGACAGATTTAACTCATGAATAAAATACGCTGAATGTCAAGCTTCAAGGGAAAAACAAACTAATATCTGATATGCATACAGACGTAAAAGCGTTCCAAACTAAAAACCGGCTCTTCATAAAACATATTGATGAAGAAAAAAAATAGATCACTTCCCGAATTGTCTAAAGGCTGTGGAGGAAGCTGGCATTGATTTTAACTGGGATAATGAAAAAATGAAAGACATTCTAATGGAGTTACAAGGTCAGTTCAGTGACAGATTTCGTGATTTCGAGAAGGTTTCGAACAAACTGAGGATTTTTGCTAACCCTTTTTCATGCGATGTTGAGGATGTACCCAATAATTTACAAATGAATGTGATTGAACTTCAATCCAATGAGAGTCTAAAAAACACCTTTCACGAGATGAATGATTTGGTCAAATTTTATGGTAGCTTACCGTCTGATTTTGTCGAATTGAAAAAGTTTGCTCAGCAGTTTATTTCAATTTTTGGAAGCACTTATTTATGCGAGCAAACTTTTTCAATCGTCAATTATCGAAAAAATAAATACGCTTCTCGTCTCACAGATGAACATTTGAGAGGTATATTACGTATTTCAACTTCTAACATACAAAAAATAGCCAGTCAACTGCAACCTCAAATGTCACACTAAATTTAGTATGTAAGATCAATTTTGTAACTTGTCTTCATTTGTATATTCATTTGTACTAATAAAATTTGAAAACTGAGTTTTCGCATTGTTACTGTGTATGTGCGGCCCCGCCTTTACTTTGTTTTGCTACCTTGTGGCCCTTGCCTGCTAAAAGGTTGCCGACCGCTGTACTAGCCCTATATTTGAATTACTTGCATATTTCTCATTGTCAGCAGTTTCATTGTTGTTTACTCCGGCATGGCCCTTGAATTAGTGTTGCCATGTCTAGATTGTTAAAAATCTTGACGGAGGGTAAAAAAAATCGGGATTCAGGGCTACAAATCGGCACAACTCCCCAAAAATAGGTTTTTATATAATTCACGTTATTTTTGTAATTTATGGATAACAGGGGTAATATCTATAGGTATCTATCATACTTTTGGAACTCATGAACCTTATTACTAAATATTACAATAATAGTCAGACTTGTTGACTAGTAACAAAACATTATGGAAATAATGTATTATCAAGTTGAATTTTAAGTACTTATTAATTTAATTTAATTGCAATGGAGCGCATGCTACGGTGGTAATTTCCCTAAACACCCATCTTTCCTTTTTCCTGCACCCACCTACATTTACCGTCTACAAATTTTAACTTTAAATTCTTTCAACATTTTTGGCAAATTATTCATCATTTTCCTTGGCAACTTATTTCAGTCCCTGACACCCTTACCTAAAAAAGAGAATCTTCCTACACCCTTGTGCCTGAAATCAAGTGACAGCTTGTGGTCGTGGTCATGGTCATCTTTTTCCCTTCCATGCATTACTTTCAATTCTTACACCAATATCTTCCCATGCCTCATCACCAATATACGCCTTGTACACTCCCATGACCCTCTTCACCCCCCTTCTGTCTTCTAATGAGTCCCATTTCAGCTCTTGATCATAACTGCTACTGATTGCGTTCTGCGATAATTTCCAGAAACAAATCTAGCAGCCTTTTTTAGCACCTTCTCCAACTCCTGTATTAGATACTCAAAATGTGGGTCCCATACTACACTACCATATTCAAGCAATGGTCTGACCAAAGTCTTGTAACCCAATTCTCTCGTACATACCCCCCATCGCCCTCTCCAACAAATGCAGACTTTTGAAACCTTTTCCTACTACCTGTCCAATGTGTTCTGCCCAGTTAAGCTTGTTATCGAATGTAATGCTAATATATTACATTTCAGTCTTCAACAAACAATTCTTTCCCCACCTTATAATCGTAATAAACCCTTAGTTTTTATTTTTGTTTCTAATAAGCTGACTCTACATTGCATTTATCTTCATCCCATGTTTACCAACCGAACTAGATGTCCTGTCTGGATCATCCTGCAACTGTTTACAATCCTCAACCATTTTGATCCTTTTATTTAGCATTATGTCATCTGCAAACAATCTAATTTCTGATAGTAAGCAATCAACAAAATTATTAATTTGAATAATAAATAGCAATGGTTCCAATATGCTACCCTGTGGCACTCCCATTTTTACTTCCACTTCTTTTGATACCGCATTTCCTAACCTAACTTTCTTTTTTCTACCTTTCATAAATTCTTCTATCCAGCAAATCACTTTCTGATCCACTCTAATAGATTTTACATTACTTACTACCATTTCATTGCTCACTCTGTCAAAAGCCTTTGAAAGATCTAGTGCTACACTATCAATTTGACCTCCCTTGTCCATTTCATCCGAAATATCTTGCATATGTCCCACCAACTGAGATTCACATGAATATCCTTTTCTATAGCCATGTTGCCTACTTGAAAACCACTCACGCTCCTCACATATTAATTTACCTACCACTGATGTCAAGCTAATCTTATATATATATATAAAAATAGACGTGTTTTTTCCTATATTTCACTTTTCAGCCACCACTACCTAGCACAGATCACTGATGTTTGTGGGTGGAAGTAGCATGGAGTTTCCTGTCGTGCACAACGTTGGCCGAATGCCGATAGCTGTGGGGATGTGGGAGATATAATGATTAAAGTTGGTCAGTGCAAGGCGTTTTCATATTTCGACCAAAAATTCGTATCTCCGTATACTTCTCTTTCCTGCCACAACTACATAACATAGACCTTTGGTGTTTGTGTGTGGTAGTAGAATCGTCTTTCCTGTCGTGCACTATGGTTGTTAGATGTCGGTAGCTATGGGGGTGTGGGAGATATGGGGGTTGAAAGTGGTCGACCTGTGGCAATTTCATACTTCTGCCAAAGACAAAAGTGTCATGGTGTATCACTTTTCAGCGAAAACTATAGATCACAGATGACTGGCGTTTGTGTGTAGTAGTAGCACAGAGTCACCTTTCGATCACAACAGCGGCCGAATTTCAGAAACTGTGGTACTGTGGTAGATATGGTGGTTGTAAGTGGCCGACCAAGGATATTTTCGTATTTCGACTGTCTCCGCATATGTCACTTTTCTGCCACAACTACATAGCATAGAGCATTGGTGTTTGTGTTTGGTAGTAGAATCGTATCTTATGTAGTGCACTATGGTTGTTAGATGTCGGTAGCTATGGGGGTGTGGGAGAAATGGGGGTTGAAAGTGGTCGACCTGTGGCAATTTCATACTTCTACCAAAGACAAAAGTGTCATGGTGTATCACTTTTCAGCGAAAACTATAGATCACAGATCTCTGGCGTTTGTGTGTGGTAGTAACACAGAGTCACCTTTGGATCACAACAGCGGCCGAATTTCAGAAACTGTGGTTGTGTGGGAGATATGGTGGTTGTAAGTGGCCGATCAAGGATATTTTCGTATTTCGACGAAAGGCATGTGTCTTCGCAGTTTTCACTTTTCTGCCACGACTACATAGCATAGAGCATTGGTTTTTATGTGTTTTAGTAGAATCGTGTCTGTTGTCGTGCACTATGGTTGTTAGATGTCTGTAGCTATGGGGGTGTGGATGATATGGGGGATGAAAATTGTCGACCTGCGGCAATTTCATATTTCTGCCAAAGACGCATGTGTCACGGTGTATCACTTTTAAGTGAAAACTATCAATCGCAGATCACTGGCGTTTGTGTGTGGTAGTAACACATAGTCTCCCATCGATCACAATGTTGGCCGAAATCCGGTGACTGTGGGAGTGTGTGAGATATGGTGTTTGAAATTGGTCGATCATGAATATTTTCGTATTACATCCAAAGACTTGTGTGTATCCGTAAATTTTACTTTGCTGCCGGAACTACATAGCGCAGAAGACTGGTATTTGTGTGTGGTAATAGTATCGAGTCTCCCATCATGCACTATGGTGGTTAGATGTCTATAGCTGTCAATATGAATTCTTTACAATCACGAACGAAGTCGTGGGTACCAGCTAGTTGGCCTATAATTTTCGACTCTATTTCTCATCCCTCCTTTATCGCACCCTATCGCACGTTACCAATCCTCTGGTAAGCAACGAGTATCAAGACGCAATTTAAATAATATTTCAAGATAAGGTACAATGCCACATCCTGCTATTTTTAAGACATCTGTAGAAATATTATCTACACCATCCCATTTATGTTTTTTCAGCTTTCTTAGTTCCTTCATGATAATTATCCTCACGATGAATTTCAAATTTTATGGCCTTCTCATTTCTAATTGTTTTGTTAAGCTCATTATTCGATTCAGAACTACCTGTTTCTGATTCTTTTTTTTTCAAACAGGGGGGGGGGGCGGCGAGTAATTTTTTCTTCTAAAAGGGGGTGGTAGGTCAAAAAAGGTTGGGAACCTATGCTCCAAACCGTGTACAATGCTTATTTTTATTAATTTTCATGATTGAAAAAAGCTGCTCACATTTATACGTGTTTCCGAATGTGCGAGTTATTTTTCGTGTGAAAACTCAAACTGTGGATATTTTTCTTCAGAAAGGTATGTTCTGTATCTGAAATTTCTGAACCTCTCGCGGGCCGGATTGAAGCTGGTGGAGGGCCGGATCCGGCCCGGGGGTTGCCCATATATGGTGTAAAGTATGGAACCCTGCGCAGACGGTTGGTCAATACGATTTAAGCATTGAATTATTGACAGCAGAAGGTGTCACCCCAAAGGAGATTCATCAAAGAATGCAAGCTGTTTATGGTGACTGTGTCGATCTGAGTACTGTGCGTCGCTGGGCGAGTAAGTTGAAAAATGTTGAGGTGGAAACGTCTGACTTCCGTGACAGCAACCACAGAGTTTCACAAGCAAAAAATTGACAGACTGATTCAGGACGACCGTCGTAACACTCAGAGAGAAACTGCAAGCATAATCGGCATTTCACAAGAACATGTGGGTCACATTATTGCTTTGCTTGGCTATCGGAAGATCTGTGCACGATGGGTACCTCGGATGCTGACGCCTGAAATGAAAGCGAACAGAGTTGAAATTTGCCAGGAACTCCTCTCGCGTTAGGAGAATGAAGGTGACGCCTTTCTCCATTCAATTGTGACAGGAGACGAAACATGGGTACACCATTACGACCCGGAGACGAAACGCCAGTCTATGAAATATCAACACAAAGACTCGCCCCCAGGAAAAGAAATTCAAAACACAGCCCTCATCTAGGAAAATCATAGCAACAGTGTTCTGGGACGCAGATGGTGTTATCCATTTTGATGTCCTTGACCGTGGGACAATAAATTCAGAGCGTTACATCACAACGCTGCGAATTTTGAAACGACGGCTAAAAAGGGTCCGAAAGGAAAAGGGAAATGTTTTCCTGTAGCATGACAACGCCAGACCAGACACTTCACGTGCCACCACAGCAGAACTTCAGAGAGTGAATCTCACAACCGTACAGCATTCTCCATACAGTCCAGATTTGGCACCGTCTGACTTCCATCTGTTCCCGATAATGGAAGAAGATCTGCGGGGACATCATTATGCTTGTGATGAAGACGTTGAGAGAAGTGTGAGACGGTGGTTGCGGAAACAGTGTCGACTTCTTCTGTGACGGATTCAGATAACTGGTTCATCGTTGGCAGAAATGTATCCAATTGTCTTGAATTGTCAATTATGTGGAAAAGTGAATATTGGTAATTAAAGAAGCATTCTAAGGATTATTTCTGTGTTTGATTTATTAAAATATTTCCATTCAGTCCCGAGTTATGACCTCAGAGGCATTATTTATCATTCAACCCTCGTATATTGCCTGTAAAGATCTAGAAAGCAACAAATAAACATTTTTCGACATTCTGCTGTGATCTGGCTTAAATGTATTCCATTTTGCTCATTCTGACTTTAAATACCCATTTCTGGTACTCTTTTGTCGATACTGCACTACACAAAAAATTCTAGAAAGATACCGCTATCGTACAAAAATCCTGTGACACCAGAGACATGTTATGTTAGGAACAAAAGATCATCGCCGCGGCCACTGTTCACATTTCGATTTGATATCCTACCTATGTCAGTAGCGTAAGCGCAAATAGTCTTTACCGTTCTTATTAAATAGCCTCAACAGGCTTTTGATTTTATTACTAACCGACTTCAAAAAAAGGAGGTTCTCAATTCGATCTGTATGTCGTTTTGTTTTATATATGTACACCGATTACTTCGAAACTACGTTAGCAACTTGCATGAATCTTTCTATTTATAAAAGAGGATGCCGTCCAGTTGGTCTTACTTGAATTTCATAACATTAATCTAGCACGTTTATAAATATAGATTCAAAACAAATCTAAATATGTTTTATTTCCGCACACCGATCTGTGGGATAATTTTTTTAATACGAAAGACGATGCTATAGGAACAGGGGGGCTTTAGTCATCGTCGACAGTGAGCCATTCAAGGATATTATAGGCATAGTATCACTGAAATTGTGTCTCAGTTAGTAAATTCAAGAAAAAATAAAAAGGGGTAGTTTTTATGCAGGTAGACCGATAACTCCGAGATTTTTGTGAATCTTTTGTTAGTTGAAAGCCGATGTACTACGACTGGTCCCGTATAAATATAGTCAACATTTGTTCGTGTGTTTTTGTTCAAATTCAAGAAAAAATCGATTTTAATTCACGAACACTAAACATACAATGTCTGGTAGCTCAGTTGATAAGACGCTTGTGTAAGGAAAGTAAGGTCCCAGATTTGAAACCAGGCTTCTCTAGGATTTTTGATGACCTACGGTAGGACGCTTCCTGGTCCGGATTCAACGTGGGAAAGGAACTGACTGTACTACCTCCAACATTGGTCTACTGACTTAGTGTGCTTCCTTTGGGAGGATCCAATCAATCTTCGGGTTGTGGACTAAACACTATCAGAACTATTGCTCATTTAAACTGCCGATTGAATACACAAAAATTCACATGCGTTTAACCTTGATGGTGACATAACTGACACGTGTGAAAATAGAAGTTAGAAATAGGAATTTATTAAAAGGAAGATAAATACCAAAAAATAGAGCACTAAATTCTAATTAGAATGGCATAAATTTCATTTAAACCTATAATCCAAAAAGAGAGTAATAATTAATAGAAAGAAGTTAGTAAAACAGATGCGAGACGCCAAAAGAACTTTTATAAGGCCCATAAGAGCCTCAGAATAAATCCTTAAAGCAAATTAAACAGGAAAGAAAATCGAAAATGTACACATATATAGTTCCTTGGGGGAACTAAAAATTATTAAAATTACAGAGAAATAAATATAACAGTCACCGGTCACACTTCAGGAATTAATAACGGTTAAACAAAAGAGTCTAGGAGAAAAGATGCAATAAATTAAACTTCTAAAAATAAACCAATCTAGAAAATAATAAAGTTTCGGGAAGTTTCGAATTACAATAAGGATCGGGGATTAGGAGAATTTTATGCTCCTACTGAAGGAAGGTATATAAACTGACCATTTTGCCCAATTGATTACCAGTCGGTCAAGAAAGCGCCTACGTGTCACTTTTTTGAACTTAAACAAAAAAAAAAAAAAAAAAAAAAAAAATCGGCTTAGAAGCAGTTTCAGAGATACACTAGCGGAAATTAAAAGTGCAACACCCAGATGAAGTTGTGATAAATGATTGTAATTTGACCCCAAGCATCCAAGAATGAAGAGAATTAAATGATTAAAAATTGAAAGTTTCATATGTAATATTGTGAGAAGTACGGGGCTATTTATTATGCAAAATTGCTATGTTTTTTAGCGTACAAGTGGTGAAAGGGGTGATGTAACGTAACACTTTTTTGTCCACAAGTTCTTGCTGACCAAATATGCCTAGGCGAAGAGTGACGACCCTCTACACCCAAATGTCTAACTCTGGGAGAGGTCGGAGAATTGGCGTGTTTGAAATGGGTGCATCATATTATGAAATCTCCAGAAGGATTGACCGTAGTCAGTATACAGACTTGTTACACATTGGATGAAAGAAGGCTCTGGTTCTCCTAGCTAGAGCAAGTACAGGTCCATACAGAACGACAAGAATGCTAGATTGTGTGGGCGGCTGTTGCAAGCAGGTGACTGCAGGCTAGATCCAAACAATGGTTACAGAGAGAATCACCCCGATCCTTTGCTTGAAGCTAGGTTACCCTCTCTGATCCCACGCAATGTGTTCCATTAAGCTGATTCCATTACCTGCATCGTCTAACCAGGTGTAATGCAAAACGCAAATGAACATATGAATGGCGTACATTTATGTTTAGAGACTAGTCTCGATTCTGTCTGTGGCAAAGTGATAATCAAAATCATGTACGCAGGCTGCTGGTTAGTAGATAAAAAAGTAATCAAAGAGATACTGAATGCAGAGGTATAACAGGAGAAATCATAAATTCTAAATAAATAAATCAAACTGATAAGGGTATCACTGAAAATATTGCAAAGCCAGTTATAAAAGTAACAGATTTTGGTAACTACAACCACGAGTAATTACAGAAGTTGAATCTTGGTTAGGAAGGAGTGCTAGACAATATTCATAGATCATAGCCATACATTGTTAAAGGGTATATTTCTGGGTCCATAAGAGAAAAAAATAGGATGTTCGCTGCTTACCATTGTGAAAGAATGAACAATGAAGATGACTCTTTTGGGGAGAAACTAAATAAACATTTATAGTTCAGAGGTGAGAATTATTGGTGGGAATTTAAATTTAAAAACTGAACTTTGTAAATACCTAGGAAGGGAAGGATTTGTGTTATTGCTTCTGGGTTAAACCTCATATACACCAAGGTCATTAGAGGTGGTAATTGATGGAGGCAAGGAATGGGAAGGAATTTGGACCTGGCCTGATGAAGAAACCATGAAAAAAAAAAAATCTGGAAGGCTGGACAAGGATTTTAACTCATGTTCTACTGAATGTGAGGCCAGAGCAATACAGCTCCACTCACCAGACTCTATGTGAAGCAGGCTTTAAACAAGTGATAGAGCAGAGCACAAATGACCCAACAATCTTGTAGGGCCACAGGAAACTGAAGACGTAAGTAACCGTCAAGCAGTTCGAATAGATACTAAAGGGATAAGTGAACCATTGGTCAAAATTTAAAGTGTTAGTAGGTACAGTCATATTTCAGAAGTGAAGAGAAATTTTAGTGGAGGTTCAGTATACAGAAGGAAGGTAAAAGTGTGTTGGAGTCAAACTTGGAACAGTTTAAGGAGATAATAAAAATGGGAGAAAAAAATGTTTATTGCAAAATAAAGAATATTATAATGTGGAAGATACAAGATTAAAGAGGGTGTAAGAAGAGAACACAACAGAGTTATGAGTCCACAAGGCAGTAGGGAATACTTGAAACAATTAATAGCAGCAAACAAGGAAGCTGAAGATTGGTTTATGAAGAATATAATCAGTGCAGGAGAAAAGCTGAATGATGCATATAAAATTTTTTTAGAGCTATGCCACAAAACATTTATATTTAAAGGATGGAGAAGAACTGAGGATTTGAAAAAGACAGAGAAATTAAGTAACTAGTTTGATAAGACCAGTATGGAATGGTTTAAATCAGATGACGAGCTTGTTGCCACAACTATAAACAAGCAGTGGAAAAAATCTGAAATTCATTCTGTAGTGTAAGTCCATAAAAGAGGGGTAACAAATCAAGTAGAAAATTACAGGCTGATCAGTTTCATATGAGGGGTAGGAAAATTAATGGATAAATTGATATGCAACCACATTAGAAATGTCAAGGAAATAACTCTGTTTTTCAAATTGACAACATGGCATCAGGCAAAGATATTTATGTAACTCTCACTTAGTAGGCTATATGCAAAATATTTTGGATGAAATAGACAAAGGAGGCCAAATTGATGGTGTAAGATTAGATCTTTCTAAGGCATTTGATGGAGTGAGCCATAAAAAGATAAAAACTATTTGAATTCATGAAAAAGTGATTTGCTGGATAGAAGAATTCTTAAAAAGTAAAAAACAAAAACGGCAGAAAATACAGTACCAAAAAAAGTGGAGGTGAGAATGGGAGTGTATTGGGACAATTGCTATTCATAATTCTAATGTATGATTGTGTTCATGGTTTACTGTCAGAAGTTAGGCTGTTTGCAGATGACAATGTTATATAATAGGATCAAAACAGAAAAGACTGAACAGCTACAGGGTGACATGAATGGGATACATAGCTGAATAGGTCAACTTGGGCAGGGGCGTAGCTACCATAGGGCTAGGTGGTGCAGTGCACCCGGGCCCCAAGCAGCAACTTGGCAGAGCTAAAAAAAAAAAAAGGGCACCCAATCTGGCTGGCCCTAGGGCCCAAAATAATTTTTTTGCACTGCTACGCCACTGAACTTGGGGTGAAGATAAATGCAAAGAAGAGTCAGATTACTAAGAAAACAGATTAAAAAAAACTAAAGGTTGACTATGATTACAAGGTTTATTGTGATATTAGGGTGGGGAACAAATCACCATTTTTGAAGATTTGAAGTTTAAATATCTTCGTATAAAACTTAATAGTAAACTCAACTGGCCAGGACACATTGTGCGGGTGTTAGCAAAAGGTTTCAAAATCCTCCATTCATTAGAGAGAGAGACAAGGGGAGAGAATTAGGTTACAAAACTTTGTTCAGACCATTGCTTGAATATGGTGGTGTAGTATGGGAGTCACATTTGGGTATCAAATACAGGACGTCGTACTAATTAGCATACCTTGTAACTCCCAAATGACAAAATTTACACAAACGGGAAAAAACTGATTTTTATTTCTATCAGTGTTCCCACCATAAGTTTTTTAATTACAAGTAATTTTTAATGGTCATTGATGTTGTGCAAATTGTATTTTTTCACATTTTTCAAAAATTGAATTTATTTATGGTGTTAAGAGTATTTACAGAAAAATATATTGGAGATACGGGGTTAAAAATGATGAACTTAATTACTAGGTATGTCAAAGAAAAAGAATGTTGTTATAACACTTTTTACTGAGAGACTTACAAGAACATTGTTGTTCACAGCACATGATTTAATGATTCAACACTTAACATCAAATAAAGGGAATGTTGTCACAAAATACGCGGTAATCACATTCTAAAACAATATTTCAGAACTTGCAGATCATTACACTGTTTCTTAATCTTGATTTCATTCTTTTACAAATTAGGAAGAATCCCAAAAGGAATAGGTGTCACTTTTTTGCATTGGTAGATCTATCCAAGCTTCTGTAAGATAACAGTAGGATTTTATATCAACAACATGTGGCGACCCAACACCTCTTCCAGGCCGAATACTTTTATAATACTGGTAGTTGTCAAATGATTTGAGAAAGAAAGGTCTATATACTCTAATGAGTAAGGGAGAGACTTATGTTCACACTGAGATGCAGTCCGCAGGTACATTGATCTTTTTTGTTTTTTAGCCTCTTAGAATGTACAAAATCAGCTTACATCTGCATGTCATACTTCCAAGTTCTTTTGTAACCACATTAATTTAACTAGTAATAGATATGTGGTGGAAAATCGTGCAGCCTATTTCTATTGTGATAAGAACATCCATCACTGTACAAATTTTTCTTGGTCTTCTGGCAGAGAAAGCTATGAGTGAAACTTGATAAAACACTCGCAAAATTATTTGATGTCAAACTGCCCTTCGTTTCATTTCAAAGAAAACGATAGCCGCATTGATACTTAGGCTGTAAAATTATGAACTGAAATTTTCATTTTGTAGCAAAGACTTAATTTAGAGGACTGCAGTAAAGCTTGCAAATCCGTAGTAAAATTAAGGTAATTTAGGTTTGTGGTATCTGACTCCTTTTCCATTCGTACTTCATTTTTTCTTATAATATACTCAGCTTCGTTATAATTCCCAGTTTTAAAAGTTTCACACTTATCTCAAAATTCCTTCTTAGGTTGATGTAGACGTAGAAAATGATCTTCAGACAACTGCGCGAGTCTAGATAGTGCGAGTGGGGTTGTATCTTTCCTTAGCCACCAATCCTCTTTGCAGAAGCAATAGAACTGCCTTTTGGATTTCCAATTTGGCTCAAGATAAAATCTGGTGGATGATTTCCGACAATAATGCAATTCAACTTTAGAGATTCAGCCTCCTTTGACTTTCTAAATCTTTTTTTGACATGCACTGTTATAATAGCTACTGTCTTCGACCGCTTCATTGTCTGCATCACCTGCTGTTGAATCTTGAGGTTCATTTTGCCAATTTAGTGCTTGATCCCTTTCCCCTTTTTGTATTTCTTTTCTTCATCAAAAATTTTACAAACAACTTATTTACCTTGCCACTCAAGTCCCCAAAACTATATATAGTTGTCAACTCTGTCTGTCTGTTATAGCTGCACATTGTAACAAACTTTTATCTTTCCTTTTACATGAGTGCCATGGCGTCATTTTCCTCTCTTTCCTTTGTATACCATACCTCCACTTTCCATCATCATACTTTCACTTACTACAATTAGCTTTTCCAATATTTCTAGTTGCTCTCAACTCATTACTTTTATATAAGGCTGGTTTTACACTATGCCTCTTTTTTCCTGTTTTTTGCTATCCTATTCCTCCAGTTGGAGATCTCTAACATTGTCACTACCCTCACTGAAGGGTGTTACTCCTTCATTTTCCTGTTCCCAAGATATCACAAAAATATTTTCGATTGTCTCCTAATTTTGTAAAGCCAAGTTATTTGCACTTATGTCCAGGTCTAGGTTATCAAAATTGTTTCCTCTTCACTTTGATTAAAATTAGTTTCCTTTACCAGATTTTCATTTGATTCTTTCACTTTCAATAACACTCCATCAGCATTAAGTACAAAAGTTCCCATGGGGAGATTTTGGTTTGAGGCCGTTTTTAGGGGGAAAAATCTTGGTCTAGTGCAATTTCTGCGAAAAGAGCTTCTTCTAGGGTCATTTCTACTTGCGTCTTTCCTGTTAACATTGTGTAAAGTATAAATAAATAAAAATAGAAGTTAACCACATTAAAATTTGGTTCCATATCTCCAATATAAAGATAGCATTATACTGTTACAATCCGTTTATATATTTTGGAGCTTTAACTGAAATGCAATATTTTTTTTTTTTTTTTTTTTTTTTTTGTAAATAGGTTAAATGTTTTGCATAACTTCAAATTTTCTTCTGTGATATGAATAGATCTGTACAAAGCTGATAACCATAACATTTGAAAACCTCTCAACTGCTTCGCCAAGCTAACAAATCAACCTACTAGAAAATCACTTAACTCGAGACCAATATTTACTGGACATTTTGAACATTTTGCTAGTATGCTAAAAACATATTAGTAGGAATAAAAATAATTGCAGTTCATACTTTTTAAGAATATTTACTCTTTAAGAATAAAACAGAAAAATATCCCAGTGTAAAGACAAATTGACAGTAGAGCAACATTAAACAGGACCACATCAATGCTCAACATTGGAGTTACCAGGTCTGCTAACTCATAAACTAAGATACCGGATTTTTTTGTTTTTTTAATGGCATTCGGCAACGGAGGCCATACAGCCAGCACAATGTGTATTTTTTGCAATGTATGGACGCCACAGGACGGACAAGACATTCACACAGACACACAACACTTAACATCCATGCCCGCGGCCAGATTCGAACCGGCGGCCTTCGGCACATGGAAAAGATACCGGAGTTACGAGGTTTGCAAAAAAATCAGCTTTACTTGATTCTGTAATGTTATGGAATTAAGAGGATTGCTGTAACAGGTAGAAATTTGTTTTTTCTACAAGTTGGCATTAAAATGTGTAATTTTGGAAAAAAATGGACTTACGAGGTTTGCTAATTAGTACGACGAGGAGTCAGATGACGTGCAAAGAAAGGCTGCTAGATTTGTCTCTGGAATTTACCACAAAATACAATCGGTAAACTGATATACAATAATGGAGCTAGAATTGGATTCATTGAAGACAGGAGGAGGGTGAAGTGAGTGCTAGTGTGCAAGGTGTATATGGGGTATGATATGTGGAAGAATTAAGAATGGTGTACGGAAGGGAAAAGATGACCGTGACCACACTCAATTTTAGGCACAAGGGTGTGAGAAAATTTTCTTACATAGGTAAGGGAGTCAGGGATTGGAATAAAATGAGGTAAATGATGAATAATTCACAAAAATGATTAAATAATTTAAAATTAAAATTCCTTAAAGTCAAAAGTTTGCAGGTTACAAAAAAGGAGGAAATTGGTGCGTACGTAAATTGCCACCAGAGCATGCGGTTCACTGCAATTAAATTATACCCATAGGGTAGGTTAACAGAAAACTATTCCTTTCCCCAATGTGATATACCATCTTCTGAATTATTTCATCCATTAACTCAACAGGTAAAAGTGGTGAGAGATCATTCCCTAGTTTCATACAATTTTTACACAATTATTCTTACTACAGCCACTCATCTTTGTTATCCTCAGCAGTTTCCTCATTCATTGATTTTTCCTCTCAAATGCTTCCCATACACTCCTTACAATGTGATACACCGTTTATACCAAGAAGGAAGCTCACAATAGTTCACGTGATTTTTTTTGCATATGACTTCTAGTGACATTATCTGTGACAATAATGAGTGTTTGTGTGTGGGTTTTTCTTTCTTTCTTTTTTCCCCGGTCATGGAATGGGACAATGAAGAAAAAGTGTATCACTTTTATCGCATTATTCAAAATGAAATAAAAGACATTTTCAAGACTCTGACTGCTTGAGATAATTAAATGTTTGTTTTAACTGGTGTGTTACCTATTTGAGGATACTGGAGACATCAAAGACCATCAGCAGTTTCATTTACCGTATGGTCACCAGAATCCATAACAGCTGTAAAGGCCAGAATATGAAGAAATATACTAAAATCAAAACATGACTAATGTGATGGATATGACTCAAAAGTCAATAGGATGAACTATTGAAGACTTGGGTGCTTAGGCCTTCAAAAGACATATTGGACTATTGTTAATTGCAGCTCTTGCACATAACTGGGTTGCAAAATCAAAATGGCTGATCAACTTTCTCAGATTTTTATAACAGAAAAACCTTTTCTTTTGATGAAAACATTGATGACATTTAGGAAAAAAATCAGTAAGTGAAATGACAGGATTTATGCATATTCATCAAAAGGCTTCAACCAGGACTCATGATTTGAAAATGGTAACCACCAAGTGGTGTCACTTATGGTTAAGTGGGATGTTACTCACGATGGGATCATGGATTTTCATTTTTTTGAAAAAAGTGTCACAACATCAACCAACGTGTATTAGTAATATATTCTAATGACACTAAGGAAAATGGAAGCAGCTTCTAGGCGATATAAATGATTAAAAAAAGTGATGGGTTAAGTGGTTGGATTTTAATCCAACCACTTAACCCATCACTCTTTATATTTACCTGATATAACGTTTCACGTTAATACTGTACCCTTGCTACATATGTTTATTTTACCATAGCCTGCAATATATTATGTCACTGCCAATATATCGATAGTCTACACCTTAGCCATTCCCCCACTACCCAGTTAGTCATTGGGTGAAGTTCGTTGTGTACAAACGTACCGAGCCTAATAGCCCATTTATCTACCACTGATGAAGGCAGATGCCGAAATACGAGGTGTGTTAGAAAAGTAATGAGACTGATTTCATACTAACCAAAGTTTTTATTATTTTCAAACAACAATGTTATCCCCTTCAAAGTAGTTCCCTTGGGCAGCTATACATCGGCGGAGTCGTGATTCCCACTCTTGGTAGCAGCGCTGGAAGTCTTCAATTGGTATGGCTTTTAACTGGTCGGTCACAGTCTTTTGAATGTTCTCTAGAGTTCCAAAATGACGTCCTTTTAGGACATGTTTCAATTTCGGGAAGAGGAAAAAGTCACAAGGACTTAAATCAGGTGAATAGGGGGGTTGAGGAACAACAGTAATGCATTTCGAGGTAAAAAATTCACGGATGAAAATGGCCGTGTGACACGGAGCATTGTCATGATGAAGCATCCACTTGTCTGCAATTTCTGGTCTCACACGGATCACTCTTTTCCTCAACTTTTCAAGGACACTGATCATCCTTATTGTTAAACGACGGTCTGATCTCACAAGAGCCCTCACACGATTAATGTTTTCGTCAGTTTTTGAAGTTGAAGGTTTCCCTGAGCGAGGTTCATCTTCAACGTGTTCTCGGCCTTCCAAAAATGATTTGTGCCAGCGGAAAACTTGTGCTCTCGATAAGCACTGTTTCCCCATAGGCCTGTTTCAACTTTACAAAAGTCACACTCGCGGATTCACCAAGTTTAACACAAAACTTTATCGCACAACGTTGCTCTAAATTCCGATGCTCCATTTCTGTGACGCACAATGAAAACACAACTTTATTAATGGCGCTGTCAAAACTAATGTGTTAACTGTATGGAGTTGTAACTCAGACTGAGGAAGTGGAAGGGATCAACAATCAGATTTAGCATCAGCCAGTAGACACAACAATGCCAGATCTCTGTTCCCTCTCACTGCAGCCGTCCACTTTGGTAGGTGGTGGGTTAATTTTCCTGTCCTTCATTATTTAGTAATATATTCTGGTAGCCATAAACCAATCCTTCTTCCAAAAAAGGATCATTAGACTTAAACCACCCACACACGGCCCTGAACAATTTACCCAGATTCACAGGTACTAAAGATTGCCATCTGGCTGCCTGAATCTTGACTCTATAGATTAGATTCTTTTGGGAAACAGTATGCCACAAAAGATACAGTAATATTGAATCAATGAAGCAAGTCTTGGCCCAAGCTATGACTACCTTTCCAATGTGGTAGGTGCTTGCTGCAACTGATGCAAGGCTGCTATGATTTAAGGGTTGAATTAGGTGAAAAATGGAGATTCTGAAGAAGTGAGTCAATATTATTTGTGATCATTATTCTGGATAGTTCTCAGGCACTGGTTGCATCTTCTGAGAACACTGTCTTCTCCAGTGTCTTATGTTTTTCCACAATTCCTCCTTTTCAACTACAGCCCAGCTTGATCCTCGGACTTGCAAACTATTTTCTATTCCGTTAATCTATGTTGTAATCTTTATCAAGGCATCTTTCCTTTCAATTTCAAAGTAAACATTAATTTTTATTTGTATATATGTCAATTACTAATGAATAAAATTTGGTCAAATTATTTCGTAACTTATCATTTTTGGCATACAGACTATGTAACATCATTTATATCCAAACTGGACAGGTGGTAGGGAAAGGGTTCAAAATCCTTCACCTTCTCGAAAGAGTGATGAGAGGATGCACTAGAGAAGTAAGGGAATTGGGGTACAAAACTTTCGTCAGACCACTGCTGGAATATGGTGGTGTAGTTTGGGATCCACATTTTGGGTATCAAATACAGGAGTTGGAGGGGGTGCAGAGGAGGGCTGCCAGGTTTGTCTTTGGAAATTATCGTAGAACACAATCAGTAACTAATATGATAAAGGAGCTGGAGTGGGATTCATTGGAAGATAGAAGGAGGGTGAAGAGAGTCATGAGAGTGTACAATGCCTACACTAGTGATGAAGCATGGAAAGATATCAGTCGGAAAATTAAGAGAGGTGCTTGGAAGGGTAAGGTTGACCATGACCACAAGCTGGCACTTGAGTTCAAGCATAAGGGTGTGGGAAAATTTTCATTCGTAGCAAATGGAGTGAGCGACTGGAATAAATTGCCAAAAGAAGTGATGAATAACTTACGGAAACACTGAAAGAATTTAAAGTAAAATTAGTAGAGGGCAAAAGTAGGTTGGAAGGGGAAAGGGCGGGGTTTTAGGGAGATTTCCCACCGTAGCAGGCACTCCATCGCAATTTTATCAATCATTATTATTAATTATTATGTATAACCATAAAGGCCATCATTACATATTTACAATAGTCATAGTTACACTCTTTTATTTGACTTTTGGTAGGTATTATATCAATATTTGACCTTATTTACATAAATTCAAACTGCTACCTCATATTTCAATGCCTAAAATTTTATCACACATGTTAGCACAGTGACACATTAGTGTAACACACCTGTATTTGTTGCACCTGAATACTGGCACAACTATACTTTTCTTCCTCTAGGATGTTTTTATACACCTCATTATGTACAACCAATACATCATTTTCCTGAAGTTCATATAATTCTTGCACTTGTCTCATCTAGCCCTAGTGTTATATCATTTTTCACTCTCTTTGTAGCATTATCCACTTTCTTCTGCATTTTATATTCTGCTTCCTGGGATCTTCTTTCTCTCACTATGGTCTTATTCACCAGTGATTCCTATTAGCTTCAAGTCCTCAAAATATTCTCCCAAGTTTTCTATCATCTCTTTCTTTCTGTTTACTAATTTGCCATCTACCACATCCAAATCTTCCTTCAGAATTCTGCCATCTGTTCATCCTTTGCTTCATTATTTACATGCCAAGTTTTCCCCCCTCTATTTACTTTTACAACTATTTTCTGTTAACTTAACATTGTTGTCATTCAGCACCATTTTTTTTCAACCTTGTGATTCCACGAGGGGGTTTGCTTTCCTGATATTTTACTAGCTGTCCTACAACACACAGCTTCATCATTGTGTTATTAGCTGTCCATCTTTAGGATTTCAGCAGGGCCCTTGCTACTACTGTAGCAATTCCCAGTGTTTTCAAGTTCCCCGCTTTACTTCATCACCTACCCACAATTTTAATCCTTACTTTATGCTGTTACTCATCTCCCCCTAGACCAGATATCTCACTTGACTCAATCTCTGACATTTCCAATCTATACCAAGCTACACCACTGGTAAATCCTCAACAACTTTTCTTCCTTTTAAAACCTAAATATTCTCCTTGCTTCCTTATTAGTCAACTAGTTTAATGCCCATCAAAACTGAAGGGTATCATCTATAATGGTAGTAGGAATTTGCTTATTTTAAAAAATTCTAAGGGAAAACTAATAACGATTAATCATTATCTTTTTTATTGATATTTTTAATGATGTGAGTAAACTTGCTCCGATTAGATGCTCAGAGTAAATGGCTAGGATATTTTCAAATAACTGCATTGGATTCTAAGTATAATTTAAAAAGAAACTTTCATTTTTATTTGGTTGGTGTATTTCATCATTATCTACATTTATTGTCACTTGGGTACAGTGACTGCTACAGCAAAAAAAAAATAAAAAAAAATGGATGCTTAGGTAAAGTTCAGTGTGCGCACACGTTCCGAGCCTAATGGCCCGTTTCTCTATTTGTGAGCAAGGCAGATGCCGAAATATTGTGTAGTTGTTTGTCCGCATTAGTGTTCTCTCATCGCATCCGTCCACTTTGGTATGTGGTGGGTTAATTTCCCTTTCTTTTCTTATTATATCGCCTAGAAGCCGCTTCCATTTTCCTTAGTTGCATCAATATTTTTGGTAAGTTATTCATCATTTCTCTTGGTAACCCATTCCAATCCCTCACACCCTTACCTAAAAAGAGAATCTTCCCACACCCCTGTGCCTGAAATCGAGTGCCAGCTAGTGGTCATGGTCATCTTTTCCCTTCCATGCACTGCTTTTCATACATATTCCAATATCTTTCCATGCCTCATCGCCAGTATATGCCCTGTACACACCCATAAACCCTTCTGATCCTCCTCCTGTCTTGTAATGAATCCCATTCCAGCTCCTTTATCATATCCATCACTGATTGCATTCTGCGATAATTTCCAGAAACAAATCTAGCAGCCCTCTTTTGCACCCTCTCCAATTCCTGTATTTTATATGCAAAATGAGGGACCCATACTACACTACCATATTCAGGCAATGGTCTGACCAAAGTTTTGCAACCCAATTCCTTTACTTCTCTCGTACATCCCCCTCATCACTCTCTCCAACAAGTGCAGAATTTTGATACCTTTTCCTACAACCTGTCCAATGAGTCCTGCCCCAGTTAAGCTCGTTATCAAATGTAATGCCAAGATATTTACATTTCAAGTCTTCAGCAAGAAATTCTTTCCCCCACCTTATATTCATAATTAACCTTTTGTTTTTTATTTGTGTATCTAATAAGCTGACTCTTCTTTGCATTTATCTTCATCCCTTGGTTTACCAACCCAACTAGATATCTTGTCCAGATCACCCTGCAACTGTTACAATCCTCTATCGTTTTGATTCTTTTATATAGCATTATGTCATCTGCAAACAATCTAATTTCAGATAGTAAACAATCAACACAATTATTCATTAGAATAGCGAATAGCAATGACCCCAATACGCTACCTTGTGGCACTCCCCAATTTTACTTACACTTCTTTTGATACTACATTTTCATGCCCTAACTTTCTGTTTTCTACCTTTTAAAAATTCATCTACCCACCAAATCACTTTCTCATCCACTCCAATTGTTTTTACCTTATTTAGTACCATTTTATGGCTCACTCTGTCAAATGCCATTGACAGGATCTAGTGCTAAACTATCAATTTGGCCTCCCTTGTCCATTTTTATCTGAAATATCTAGCATATATCCCACCAACTGAGATTCACATGAATATCCTTGCCTGAACCAATGTTGCCTGCTTGAAACCACTTACGTTCCATACATATAATTCTGATGTGGTTGCAATATCAATCTTTCCATTAATTTACCTACCACTGATGTCAAACTGATTGGCCTGTAATTCTCATCTCTATTTTTCACCCCCTCCTTTATGTACCGGTACTACTATTGCACTTTTCCAGTCCTGTGGTAAGCAGCAAGTATCCAGACTCAATTTAAATAACATTCAAGAAAAGCAATAGTCTTTTGAAATATTGGAGGCTAAAACTTAATATCTATTACAATACACTCCTACTACAACAATTACTTATTAATCTGTCACACACCTATAAATGATGGCCAAAACTATGTGTTATCCACCCTCAATTTAAGAATAATACAACCTTTTTCTATTATTTTACTACCCACATTGCTGCACTGGTTTCCACACTAATTATCATTACGATCTCTGTTGTTAAAAAAACGGTACAAAATCACAATTTCTATTACTTGTGTCATGGTTATTATGCATATTACTGTAATTAATGTATATTAGGCATGTTAATGCCAATTTTAAGTGGGTTATGGCAGCTGAGTTAGAACAGAACTATGTCAGGAAAATATTTAAACATGTGATGTAAAATTCACAGGTATCTAGTCAGACAGATTCAGGGGTAGTCAGCAGAACTAGCTATTAAAACATGGGGATTACTGGAAATCGCGATTCCGCAAGGAACTGGTGTCATAATATTGCAGTATTCAAATGCAAGACACCACTAGAAATACTTTCTGGAGGACATTTAATGGTGTCATGTTGGTATATTGCAATAGGTATGAAAAGTAGTGCATGGAAGGTAAAAGATGACCATGACCACAAGCTGGCACTCGATTTCAGGCACAAGGGTGTGGGAAGATTCTCTGTTTTAGGTAAGGGTGTCAGGGATTGGAGTGAGTTACCAAGAGAAATGATGAATAATTTACCGAAAACTTTGAAAGAATTTAAAAATAAAATTTGTAGAGGGCAAATGTAGGTAGGTGCAGGATAGGGGGAAGATGGGTGTGTAGGGAAATTGCCACCGGAGCCTGTGCTCCATTGCAATTAAATTAAATTACAACTTAATATCTGCTTGAAAATAATGGTCCCAGCTGTATTACAATTGAATTGCTCATTGAAAATAATACATCCTGGGATTGACTACAGCAGTATTATGACATCATTAGTAAATGTTGACTTGTGATCTCCAGTAGACCCAAAACATGTTTCCCCATCTGCATCTGGCTGGACACACATGAAGATCATATTGTGTAACAACTACTTTAGCATTGTCTCCATTCACATATCTTAACTAAACATCTCAAAACTGAGACAGAGAAACAATTTCAGAAATGGTTATAATTTGCAACTGTGAAGCCTGGTATGAAACGTGAATATTATCAGTCCACTATTAATGTAAATAATAAGAACTTGTATATGACAAACATAATTGATAGCATATGAAACATAACAATAATTTACGAATATCAATCCACACATGAAAGAAGGTTGTCAGATTGATATAGTATCTGCTTTTGTTGAATGCTTCAAACCAAACATTAATGAATTTTAACTGCTTAACGTATCTTAACAGCGAGGTCTTTAGAGACAGGAAAGGATGGGGGGCAAGGAATGGGAAGGAATTCGATCAAGGCCTTTTGAAGGAAGCAACTGGCATTTGCCTGGAGTTTTTTGGAAAACCATGGGAAACCCAAATCTGGATGCCCGGACGGGAAAACATTAATGAAGTTAGCGTGGAAATGGTATAGCGCATGAGTAGTAAGAAAGCAGTGGTTATATCGTGAAATGGCAGGAGACACATTCGAAAAGGAATAATGAAAGAGTTCAAGAGTTATAAAGGGGTTATGCTGATGTGCCACTGTGTCATTGTTTATGAGAAGTTCGCAGAAAAAAGAATGCATAAAAGAGAGATAAGAGAAGAGCAGTATGGCTTCAGATCAGGAAGATCTACAGTATACTTGATATTTGCGATGAGACAGCTGCAGGAAAAGTGCTATCAGTATTGAGAGCATGTGCTGTTGATCTTCCCAAATACTGAGAAAGTATACGATTGTGTACCGAGAAGAGAGGAAAAGAAGGTCATGGAAAACAAAGTGCTCGAAAAGGAACAATCAGTAGAGCGACAAAATTATACCAAAAAAGTTTATGTGGAAAAATAGAGAGAGTAGGTACAGACTGGTTAGATCAAAGAAAGAGTGTAAAACAATGAAGTGCACTCTTGCCACCACTTTTTATCTTACTCATGGATACAATGCTGAAGGTAGCAGTGAGGATGAGAGAATAAACCATGAAACCGATAGATCTTGCAGATGACCTAATGATTGGGTTAGTCATGAAGAAGTTGTCCAGTGGCAGTTAGATTAATGAACAGACATTGTAGGTAAATGTGGCATTAAATTTAATGTAAAGAAACATAAGTATATGATCACAATCAGATAGGACAGAATAACCAACGAATTGTGATGTAAGGAGAAAAGCCAAAGAAGGGGAATAGTTTTGCATACTTGGGAAGTGTTGAGAAGGAAAGTGAAGGGAAAAATGGCAAAAGAAGAGAAAAAGATAGAAAGGCAGAAACATTTTTGAGAAGTGTTGGAAACCTGATATGGAACAAGAATGTGTCACAGAGAAATAAGGGAAGAATTTATCATGCATAATATATTCCTATTCTCACATATACTGTCGAGAACTGGACAGTGAAGAAGCAGGACGTCAGTAATATTCAAATGAGTGAAATTTCTAAGAAGCAAAGTAGGAGAAACAAGAATGGACAAGATAAGGAACAAAAGATTGGGTACACTATGAGAGGAAATCAGAGAAGGCAAGAAAATAATTCTTCTGGTATTGAATAGTTCAGAATTACCAAACAAGCTACAGAGTGAGATGCTGAGCCCTTGAAACAAACTGTGAGAGAAATCTGAGAAAATATTTTTGTAAAACAAACAGCTTGTTATGAAAAATTCTACTGGCTCCTATGATGCGAGGGAAACTTGAGAAAGAATTGTTCTTTTAGTCTGAAAATTTGTACCAACATTTCTTTGATATTATTTAGAATATCTGTATAATATACCCATCAAATATAGAGGTAGTGCACAAAGTTAACAGAAAAACTGCCATAATGTTAAATGGTGATTGCTAGAAGCCATGTTATAATGTATAACAATAATATATAGTACATAGAAATGCAGTCTGGACCAAAATGACAATTGACACTTGGTACAATTCATAAAATGTATATATGTTACAATGTATTCGTTCTATGTAATATTCATCATCATTGGTGGTAATTGATGTTTTTAATTGTATGTAATAATAATATCATTGCAGTATATATGTATATTTGTGTGTGTGTGTTCCAGTGACCATTTAACGTCATGGTGGTTTTTGGGGATTACTGGAGATTGCGATTCCACCAGGAGTTGTCATCATAATACTGCAGTGATCAAACGCAAGACTCCAATATAAATTCTTCCCTAAGTACATTTAACGGTTTCATACTGGTCCAGGCTGTATTACAACCTAATTTGTGCTCAAAAATAATGGTCCAGGCTGTATTACAACGGAATTACTGCTTGATAATAATACGTCTTGCGACTGACTACATCAGTATTCCAACGATATTACTATATGTTGTTGTAGCGGAATCGCGATCTCCAGTAGACCCGGTTTTTGTATGAAATTTAAGCTATTGGTGGCTATATAAACACATTCCTAAACAATAAGGAATGCATGTACACATTTTGAGACAGAAAGGACAATTCCTTCTCGAGTATCCCTCATTCTTCGTACCCATTCAACCTAGTCTGTAATGATATTATAAATTATTATTATTGAATTGTGTCTGCCACAAATTCTTTCTCTATCCACACATGACCTTTCAAAACTAATAATCAATATGCCCACTTCTGTAGCATCAGACAGGTCATAATATTTTAAAGCACATTTGGGTAATAAAGGATGTAGGATGAGTCTGTAGGGGTTTCTCATGAAGGGAAGAGCAGTGATAGCAGAAAATAGTATTGCCACAGTTGAACCAAGCTGCGAGTTTGGTAAAATGAGAGGCACAGAAACTACATCGAAAGCTAATGAGTCAGCCATCTGACCACTCAATATATTATTATAGTTATGTGAATTAGGTTGTAGTGGACAGCAAAATGTTGAACAGAATATAATAGAACAACCAAGGTGAGAGAAGACTATGAACATCTAAACGAAGATCTGTACTAATTTTCTATTAGAGTATGTAAACATGGAATGAAGGTGAGTGTCAAAAATAATCAGCTTATTAGGTATACAGATGGTAATTTAATTTTTTTAATTTAATTGCAATGCAGCACAGGCTCCGGTGGCAATTTCCCTACACACCCATCTTCCCCCTATTCTGCACCCACCTACATTTACCCTCTACAAGTTTTATCTTTAAATTCTTTCAAAGTTTTCGGTAAATTATTCATCATTTCTCTTGGTAACTCATTCCAATCCCTGACACCCTTACCTAAAAAAGAGAATCTTCCCACACACTTGTGCCTGAAATCGAGTGCCAGCTTGTGGTCATGGTCATCTTTTCCCTTCCATGCCTCATCACCAGTTTATGCCCTGTACACTCCTATGACCCTCCTCATCCTCCTCCTATCTTGCAATGAATCCCATTCCAGCTCCTTTATTATATCCGCCACTGATTGCATTCTGCGATAATTTCCAGAAACAAATCTAGCAGCCCTTTTTTGCACCCTCTCCAACTCTTGTATTTGATACGTAAAATGAGGGTCCCATACTACACTACCATATTCGAACAATTGTCTGACCAAAGTTTTGTAACCCAATTCCTTTACTTCTCTTGTACATCCCCTCATCACTCTCTCCAACAAGTGTAGAACTTTTAAACCTTTTCCTACCACCTGTCCTATGCGTCCTGCCCAGTTAAGCTTGTTATCAAAAGTAAAATAGATTTGTTGCATGATTATAGACTGGAGAGGAAATATTTTTTTTTGAAGGTATCTTGCTGTATTATTTGATATTAAATTCAATTGAGCAGGACATATTGGGCTGGTAGAAGAGAGGGATTTTAAAGTGCTGCAGCTTTTGAGGATGGTAAAAATGTTAAGGTGTATGGCATTGTTGGCCAGGAGATCCCAAAGGATTGTTCAGCTGCTGTTTGACAGTTTCAATTAACCCCACATGAACCATTGTCATGGCTGCCCTAACGTGTTAATAGTAGCGGATAAAATTAGAGCATCAAAGCTTTGCCAGAGGTGATGGTCAATTTTAAGGTTTTTAAAAATTCCAGCCAAAACTGTGGTACGAACTGGGACCTACCATTTCCCAGTCATGTGCTTTAGATAGATAGATAGATAGATATGTTCACTTTGATCCCATGTGAGAATAATCTCGGGGATGTGGAACAGTACATACACTTATTTGTAATGTCAATATTACTATATAATTGATAATGTTATTATATATTGACAACAAGTTAGCTACAACCCATTAGTATAACCAATATCTCCTGTTATCTACAAATACAATCCCGAGTTAATTAATACTTATTATGTGGAACAGTATATACACTTGTTACCAGCATCTAATAATCAGTTATTTTCTTACAACCAGTAACCATGATAAGTTTCACTGTGATTTGCGACTACATAGCCTATTATATCATGTTAGTTGCTATTTATGTGGAACAGTACACACACTTATTAACAATATCAATTATATTACCAACAACTCATAAGCAGTCAATTACTTAACAACCTGTTAGTATGATAATTTTTCACAGCAGTTTTTTGAATGCATGCTATCCCATGTTAGTTACTATATATGAGTGGAATTTTGTAACCACAATAATTACTTAAATTGTCAAAAGTTTCAACAGAAAGAAAAACCATATATCATTTTAGTAATTGTGGACAACTTTGTCACCTTCCCCTTCCATACACCATATATACTATTTTATCAGTCATTCTTAGTTACCAAATTCCAAGAAGAAAATTCTTTCACAGAGTAAAATGGGTTCTGAAGCAGAAACTCTTTCAGTTTGGACTTAAAGTAGTTGGGTTTTTGTAGGTAACATTTAATTTCTGTTGGTAAGACATTGAATAAGGAAGCTCCAGTAAATGTTAACCCTCTCTGTACAATTGACAGTGATTTGTAATCCTTGTGAATATTATATTTATTCCTAGTATTATGGCTATGTATGTCAGCATTAAGATTGAAGTGTTCAGGATTTTCCACTACAAATGATAATACAGAGTATACATACTGTGCTGGCATGGTTAGAACACCCAGGTTTTTAAACAGATTTCTGCACGACGTCCATGGGTTTGCTCCACAAATAGTTCTTATAGCACGCTTTTGTAATTTAAATACCCTTTGTGCTTGTGACGAGTTTCCCCAAAATGAGATGCCATAAGTGAGCAGGGAATGAAAATATGCAAAATATACTAACTTTCTGGTTTCTATATTAGCTATTCTAGATATTACCCTCAGTGAGAATGTTGCAAAATTCAGTTTTTTAAGAAGTTGTTGAATATGTTGTTTCCAGTTCAATTTGTTATCTATATATACACCCAGGAATCTTGTGAAACTGCTTTCATTGATTGTTTTCCCTTCTAATATCACATTATAGCTGTCCTTTGTTTTATTTGTTGTAACAAACTGAAGTAACTGTGTCTTTTCTACATTAAGCATTAGTTTGTTGGCATTAAACCACCTATTAATTTTCTTTATGGCATCATTTGCTATGTTTTCGAGGTTTTGTGCTGATGGATCTTTCAACGATATGCTAGTATCATCTGCAAAGAGCACTATGTGTTCATTATCACCTAGTATATGTGGAAGATCATTTATATAGATTAAGAACAGCAGAGGGCCAAGAATTGAACCCTGAGGCACACCACATTTAACTATACCCCATTCTGAGTTTATAACATCTCCTGTATTAGCATCTTTCAGTGATACACATTGCTTTCTATTTTCCAGGTATGATTTAAACCAAAGTCCTGGCTTACCACTAACTCCATAGTGATCTAATTTACCTAGTAGAATATCATGATCAACACAGTCAAAAGCCTTAGCAAGATCACAGAATATACCTAGGGAATTTAGTTTTTTATGCATTGATTCCAGTATGTTGTTTACAAAAGCAAAAATTGCTGAATCTGTTGAAACGCCTTGTCTAAAACCAAACTGTACTTTACTGAGTAGGTCATTCTTTTGTAGATGTGCATACACCCTTCTGTACATTGCTTTTTCAAAGATTTTTGAAAATGCTGGTAGAAGTGATATTGGTCTGTAATTCTCAATCTTTGAGGTATCACCCTTTTTATAAAGCGGTTTGATTATTGACTTCTTGAGTGAGTCAGGGAAGATACTTTCTTCAAAAGAACTATTACAAATGTGACTAATAACTCTACTAATGCTGGTGTTACATTGTTTCATTACATGGGTTGAAACCTCATCATAACCAAATGAATTTTTATTTTTGAGGGATTTAATAATTTTTTCAATTTCATTTTTACTGGTGGGAAATAGAGACATAGGTGCTGCTTTTGGTGACAAGGATTTAAGTATTGCTATAGCATCCATATTCCCAATACATTTTCCTTTTATTTTTTCAGCAACTGTTAAGAAATAGTTATTGAAAGCACTTCCTACATACGAGGGGTCATTTACAAGTTTATCATTAATGCTTATAGATATAGGTTTATGTTCAAGGGATGATACAGTTGTTTCTCTTTTAATAATGTTCCAAACACTTTTTATCTTATTATCTGAACTACTAATCTCATCGTTTATGGCCAAACGTTTAGCTTCTTTTACTACTTTGGTTAAAATTCTACAGTAAGTTTTGTAATGTTGTCTGAGAAGCATATTATCAGTATTCCTAACTTTTACATACAATTCCCTTTTATGTCTGCAAGATGTTTTGATACCAACTGTAACCCAATTTTTGTTTAATCGTTTTTGACCAATTGGAGCTAGTTTTGTAGGGAGACACCTTTCGTAAATTTCCAAAAACCTTTGGTGAAAGTAATTGAATTTATTATTTACCCCTTTTAATTTATAAACAGTGCTCCAGTCCTCATTGAGAAGTTCATCATTTAATGTTTTTATTGAATTGTTCTTTAATGGCCTAACTCTGACAAATCCTTTCTTTTTGTTATTTTCATTTCCCACAATATCCAAAGTAATTATTTGAGCATTATGGTCTGACAAACCATTTTCCATTGGAATTGTTCCATTTATTTCTAATTTATTGTGTTCTACAAAAATGTTATCAATAATGGTACTACTATCTTTTTGTATTCTAGTTGGGAAATTTACAGTTTGATGGAGATTGAATGATCTTAGCATTCCTAGAAGATAATCTGTCTGGTTACATTCTACAGCAAAATTTATGTTGAAGTCTCCACAGAGGATAATTTCCCTTTTAGTTCATGATAAATTTAGTAGAACCGCTTCAAGTTTATTACAAAATTTACTGAAGTCTCCTGTGGGAGCCCTATAAACTGTCAGCACTATAAGATATTTGTTTTCTAATTCTAACTGTGTTGCACAACATTCAAAATCTTGTTCTATACAGTATTTACTTACATCTAATGATTTTGTTTCAGTATTTTCTGTTACATATATTGCTGCACCACCCATTCTCATCTCTGACCTGCAATAACATGAAGCTAATCTATATCCAACAAATGGGAGGAGACATATTTCAGAATTCTTCAGATGATGTTCTGTCAGACATACAATATTTATGTTAATATTCAATGATTTTTGGGTTTCTTCTATAGATATTATCAACTCATCAAGTTTGCTTGAGATACCCCTAATGTTCTGATGGAACAAAGCTATTTTAGACTGACATTCTTTATTTTTGACTGTAATATCATTATGTACATTTCTTAAATAACTCTTCCTACTCTTGACGTTTGGCCTAAAAAAGACTGAGTCCTACCACCAATTACCACTGGGATGGGGTTCACATCCAACCTGCCTCTCCTGATGCTACTGGCAATCAGTTGCGTTAGCTTCTGCTTGCCCCGAACATTCAGGTGGAGTCCATGGGAGGTATGGTCACTCCGTGTTATGCAAGAAACATCTATCAGACCAATGTGTGTTCGGTCAGCCTGACACAATGCACGCTTCAGATCTGCCTGTGTACGCTGTACATGACCACGCATCCAGGGTTGATCATAACGTTTGAAGAGGTCAACAAAACCAACATTGGTGTGAGTGGTGTTTTTAGCAATGTTGTCAATGTCTGTTTCAACACAATAATTGAGATTTCTGGACAGACTATTTCCGGGACCCCCAACAATAATTATATGATCCTCTTTAGTAAGATCTTTCCCCAGGTTTGAAATTTCATCCACAACATTGCCAAGTTCTGCATTAGGCTTAAATATACTGCACACCTCAACATCAGAGCCCAGGCTTGACTGTAGCATTGCACTTAAGCCTCTACCGTGACTACTTCCAAGCAATAACACCTTCTTGGATTTCTTTTTACGAGCTTTGCACAATGTGTGCTTTTTTACAGCTTTGTTGCAATGAGACAGCCCTGCTGTGGTATCTGATACATCCTCAGTTAGATTCTCCAACACCCCAAAAGCATTCGAAACTTCCAACTGAAAATTTGTAGAATGCAGGTCCTGGTGTTTCCCTCCAGTTTTGGCTGTAATCCACTCTAATTCCTTAACATTTAATGCTGCTTTTTTTTTTTTTTTTAACTGAATGAGTCAGGTGATGAGTGGATATAACTGGGAAAGTGCAGTAATATGACCCTAGGTTGAATATGGTGGAATAGTATGGGACCAACATTATGGATATCAAATAAAGGACTAGGAAACAGCGAAAACAAAAGCTACTAAATTTGTGGAAATCAGCCTAAAACAAATTTAGAATCTTACATAATTAACAAGCTTAGTTGGGTGTCACTGGACGAATGGATGCGGAAAAAGAGTTTGTTCAGGTTGTATAGGGCAAACACTAGTGAAGAGGCATGTATGGATAGGCCTACTGGGAGAAGAATTTGTTCTAGTATATGAAATGAAAGGGGTGACCATAAGAATGCACTTTATTTCAGTCACAGGAACATGAGAATGTTTTTCTTTGTGAGAGTCAGGGACTGCAAACAACAGTAAAAACTTTCATAAAGAAGAGTAAGTAGGTACGTAGATAATCTGCAATTAGGAAATAATCTCTGACTCAATAAATAATAAACAAATACTAAATGAAATGATAAAATGAATAACAAGCAATTTCTTTTTTTGACTGTACTATGTTCATCAGGACAGAAATGCTAAAGTTGTCGAGTTACTGGTAACAAGCACCACCACTAAACAAATTCAACAAAACCACCAACACAATTGCAGGAGAGGCAGTAAAATCAGAAATGACCTTAATTATTGTAACATTAAGTTGTCTTATATGGATGTGTGTATGTGCTGCAAGTTTTTATACACTCCATTCGTTAAACAGGAGTTAATAACAACAAACCAGTTTATTGCACTGTTTGCAATTGTGAGATAATTCTTATTACTAGCCTTTATGGTGTTTTGTGCAATGAAATTGTTGCTGCTGTTAAATAGTACACCTGAAAATAAGTAAACGAGCAGAGCTGAAAGATAAATAAATACCCTTTGAGAATAATCACACGAATCCACAGAAGTAATTTGGGAACTTAAATAAATGTTATTACTTCTGTGATAGGTGTGAAATTTGTGATACTGAATAGTCGCAATTTATTGGCAACTCAAAAGCTACCCTCAGTGGAAGAAATAATATATTAAACAAATGTAGAAGGTTGTTAACGAACACATTGCTTTAGTCTCAAGATGTCTTTACAATAATTAAACTTTCTACTAAAGCATTAAAGGAATTGTTTCAGAGGACAAACTTGTCTTCACTGATCAAAACCTGATAACATTTCGAAATAATTGTAAGAAACACATTAAACGGTTTTTAATACTAAAATAAACAATATACTATTCATATACCGTATGCAAGCATCTATAATGTGGGGTTTATGCTCTTGAGCAAGTTGCTGTGACATAAGGTTTGAATGTAACTGGATTAAAATTGGCTGTAGTCTGTCCTTAATGCACATTAGAATGTAATTATTCCAGTTAGTATGACCAAACCGAGCTTTACAGAAGATATAAGACTTACCTGAACTTTTGCTGCTACTTCTGTCAGCGTTAACTGCTCGCCAATTTTTGCTGCTTCTATAGGAATCAACACCCAACCACTCGATTTTGACACGTCCTGGTGTTTTGAAGTTTTTTCACTGAGACGAATGGAGAACAGATCACTAATTTTATCAGCATACTGATATATGGTCCTAACATATTTCCTTTTCACACGTATACATGGATGCTGTCCTAGTTCATCCATGACTGGAGGGAATTAACCTCCATTCTTTAATTACATGGTTCTAATACATATCTATTACCACAAGTGTCATCTGGCCCACTGTCGGCCATATTACAAGCTACGAAACTGCTGCCACCTGCTAGCGTCTTGAGAATTGGCACTGGTTCACTGACTACAAATCTGCAGCCTGTGTAGCGCACCAGGCAGCGCGTAGTCTGAAATGAAAGACTCACTTCCCGCAGGAAAGAATATTTTTACTCAAATTTTCGGAAGAGTGATAAAGAACGTTTAATGACACTTGAACTACTTGAAGAATCGTAAACCAGATTACGCAGTGTGAAACGTCGGAAAATTATGTTAATAATTTTTATCCTTGCTAACATTAGGGATAGAAAGAATTTTTTTTTTTACGCATCGTTAACGGCTAAGGTCTTTAGAGGCGGGATGGGATGGGGACAAGGAACGGGAAAGAATTCGGCCATGGCCTTTTTGAAAGAAGCATCGCGGCATTCGCCTGGAGTGATTTGGGGAAACCATGGAAAACCCAAATCTGGATGCCCGGACCGGATTCGAATCGGCGTCCACCCGAATGGATGGAAAGAAATATCATCACTAAATATATCGGAAATTCAGATTTCATACAAACACAGCAAGTCAGCCAGGGCCGCATTTAGGCTCTGTGGGCCCCTAGGCTATACATGTGGTGTGGGTTCCCCTGTCAGCAGTGGCCCTGGCTGCCTACGGCTATGGATGCTTAAATTTTGAAATATGCGAAATTCGGCCCGCGAAATTTATGGGCGACCTTTTATTTTTTAGCTATACGACTGGCCCAGGCGGGGGATCCAGAGTTGTGGTGCGAGGCCCCCTTTGTGGTGCGGGCCCCTAGGCAACAGCCTATGTATCCTATGCTTAAATAAGGCCCTGAAGTCAGCACAAAAAGAGTAAGAGTTTCGGATAACATCTTTCGTCAAGGGTGGTGTTCGTATTACAGATGCATCATTTGCGAGTTAACGAGTTCTTTTGAAAAATCGTGTGAACATGAGCGGTAGTTAGTTATTGCAATCCAGCAAAGCGGGTTCCCACGGTATCCCTCATCATTAGACAGTCTGGCGGATCCCGCACAAAATTAAGCGGATCCGCAATCCGCAAAATGCGACGTAAAACGCGTGTTAATTTGCGTGACTCGCTGCCCCTCTCGGTCTCTATAGGATGTATTGCACTGTTTGCCTGTATCCTTGCAGTTGGCATTTGACTCGTTTCTATAATTTGAGTGATGTTGCGTGGTTTTGTAACTATATAATAATTAAACTAAGGAAAAAGGAAACTGCTTTAGGCAATATAATTGTAAGGACAGGGAAAATAACTCACCACTCACCAAAGTTGACGGCAGCGACGAGAGGAGAACATATATAAACACACAAATAAACTCAATATTTCGGTTAAACCTTAATCATGATGGAGAAAATGAGTCATGAGGCTCGGGAGGTGTGCACGCCGAAAGGTAGCCTATATTGAGTTTATTTGTGTGTTTATATATGTTCTCCTCTCGTCGCTGCCGTCAACTTTGGTGAGTGATGAGTCATTTTCCCTGTCCTTATAACTATATAATAAGTATTTTTATGTGTCGCATACGTCATCTGAACTACATAATTGAAGCTTTTTATTCACGGTTTCACTATCCACATTTTCTGTTTTTTTCAGATAAAGTAATTGAGACAACTTCCTGTATTCACGGCTGAAAATCTGATTATTCGTTGATATAAAACTAATGTTCTCGTAATTTTAACGATCGCATACCTATTTATTTAGCAGTTATCTAAAGGCAATTGTATATCCTTTCACTTATTGTTGTTGTGGCCTCCTCCTCAATGCATTTGAAATGCATGTTCTTTGAAGAAAGTCGCCTGCTTACATAATTATGCCGTTCTGGCTATTGATTAATCCCTCATGGGATGGTTTGTTCAGTCGTTACAAGACACTATTTTTGAGTGAATAGCTTGCGTCCTTTCAACTCCTTGTTATTATTTCGACTAAAGGGAAAAAAAAAAAAAAAAAAAAAAAAAAAAAAAAAAAAACTATAATGAAGTCTTCACGGCTGTTGCGCTAAATTGTGTTGTAAAAACACCATACTTCGACGGCTGCCTCCACCGTCTTCCTCAAGTGTGAAATTTCATGATTTTACAACGAAATCCTGCGATACATCAGTGAAGACTTCATTGCAATCGAACGCCGAGAAATTCTCCCTTCTTACTTTAAATTAAAAAACACACACACACACACTAAAAAAAGTCGTACGCTACTTAAAGTAAAAATGAAATACTTGACAGTTTACATATTGGTTAGTAGTTTCTTTCAATAAGAATAAATCAACTATAAGATCAATCAAGGAATCAGGACAGGGCTGGCGATAGGAACTTCGGGCCCGGGGTAAAATGGGCGACCTTTTTTTTTAGCTCTACAAAATGGCCAGGCGACAATGGGTGTATTCTTGGCTTCATAGCCTGAGGGCCCCTATAGTCGGTGATAGGGCCCCCCATCAGCCGGGGGGGCCCGGGTACTTTTGACCCGCTTACCCCCCCCCCCCCTAACGCCGGCCCTGTATCAGGAGACATAATAATGAATCCCACAAAAACAATTCTTGGAAAAACAGGCCAAGTCTCGTGCATGTGCAGTGACAAAAAGTAATGAGATCTTGTTCTGAGCAAAGTGTAGTTTACACAGTATATTCACTTCACTCTGTGAAAAAGAATGCTTTCTCTCGGTGTTATGGAACGTTTATTTGAGGGGGGGGGGGGGGGGGGGAGGTGAGGTTGGGAAACTGGTAACTTGGCCATAATGCATACCATGTTTTTAAACTGACGTGTTGTATTGTAAGGCACATAATATAACTTAAGACTGAATATTTCCATTTTTGATTAATTATTTAAAAATTGGATTAGATATAAAAACAATTGAAATATTGTTAACTGTTAATTTTTATCATTTAACCTTAAAATTGATTTATTAATCTAATTAAAAGATGTTTATTATTTAATTTACTAACACTTTAAATAACTATGTTTTAGAAATGTACGTTAAAAAACTGTTGGCGCCAATCCCGCTGGCGTTCTTTCCCGGCGTTTTATCATTTCACGCTCTTTCCTATCGGATGGGCGAAGGGAAAATAAGTCCGCGGTTAGCCACTAACACAATTAACTTTCTACTCTGTTTCCTGTCGCGCATGCCTTCGGGATAATCCTGCTGATGTTTGTGCGGCAGTTATTCCCTACATAGTCCACTAACAGTGTCCAATATTTTCAGTAAGAGTTGATCTTAAAAGGAAAGAATGTCTGTTAGTGGGCAGTTTTCACGACGTTTCAAGAAATTATCCCTCTAGCTCGTCATTTTACTTTGTCGTGAAAAGATTATTAGTCCGTCAGGAGATTCTTTACTGAAACAGGTGCATTGAAGTAGTAACAATATCGTGTGTTCATTAAATTATTGTAAAATGAGTTGTAATAAACAAAAAGCAGTTGCTTGAATTGGATTAGGCAGTGTTTTCTTATTTAAAAGAAAGAAAAAACGACGTATGTGGTCGAAAATGTGGCTTTCCCAGCGAGGAATGTACAGTCACATGCAGCTTCTACGTGAGTTAAGGGCAAACGAGCCAAATGATTTTCAGAATTATCTACGAATGGATCCGGACACATTTGATAAACTTCTCAAATTGGTAGGTCCACATCTGCAAAAAGAAGACACAAAAATGCGAAACAGCATACCACCTGAGGAAAGGCTGGTGGTAACTCTACGATTTCTGGCAACTGGGAGAAATTATGAGTGTTTAAAATTCAGTTCGGGAATTTCTCCTCAGTCATTGGGTCGTATAATACCTGAAACTTGCAAGTTGATATATAAAGTACTGCGAGAAGAATATTTGAGGGTAAGTAATATTTTCCAGATTACTTTTAGCATTATTTATTAATATATTAAAAGCCTTAAACTAAATTATTAGTACATAGTATTTAATTAAATTCAGAGCTTAAACTATAATACTCCCGCATTTCATTGTTGCTATCTTGAGTGGTTTCAATATTATGAATTTCGGTCAGTTCAGGAGCATTTGATGATTTTGAGAGGATTACTAATGGAGTAGCAGAGGACGAAGGGGTGAGGTCGATTAGATCAGTATGCTCAGTTAATTTGTTCATTAATGCCTTGTTAATAACTTTGGTGAGCAAGGATTCTGCAAACATTCTTTGTTCTAGATTTACAACTTTTTCTAATTTTGTGCCTATATATTGGCCGAAAGCTTCAGCATCTCCCAACTTAGCATTCAGAACTTCAGTACATTTTGCCATGAACAGTCTTCGTTTTCTTTCTCTTCTTGCAAACGTGGTCATCATGACGAGTTTCCTTTCCACATTTTGATACCCATTTGTCCTCTATGCCCTGAAAAATATTATCAAACTTATAGAAGAAATAAAATTTACTAAGTCATAAATTGACTAGCTGTAGATTTATGTATTTAACGACTCAATAATAGCTTAGCAATTAAAACACAATACACAAGAAATAATGAAGTCCATTTCCTTTTTTCAGTTCCCCAAAACTAAAGAAGAATGGAAGATGATTGCCAATCGTTTTGAATCTCGATGGCAATTTCCTAATTGTGGAGGCGCTATAGACGGCAAACACTATCAGAATAACATGTCCCGCCAAGTCCGGAGCTCTCTACTACAACTATAAAAAGTTTTACAGCATTGTACTGATGGGTATAGTTAATGCAGATTATGAATTTGTATACGTGGATGTTGGAAAAAACGGAAGAAACTCGGATGGTGGTATTATTGAATATACAACTTTTTATGATAAACTATCAAATAATCAGTTGAACTTGCCAGAACCGAGAGAAAATACAGACCAACTGAATTTTGTATTTGTGGGTGACGAAGCATTTCGTCTTCACAAACATATGCTGAAACCATACAGTCAATCAGAACTTAATTACGAAAGGAGAATATTTAATTATCGTTTATCAAGGGCTAGGAATGTGATAGAAAATACTTTTGGAATTATTTCTTCTAGATTTAGGCTTTTGCATACTGCCATTAACATTAAACCTGAAAACACAAGATTTGTATTGATGGCTATTTGTGTTTTACATAACTTTCTACGGAGGAACAGTAAATCGTATTTTAATCACAGGTCCGTAGATTCGGAGGACGTCCAAATGCACGAAATAAGAGAAGATGGGGACTGGCGCAACAATAGTATTGAACTACTTGGACTGAACGCTGTTCATCGCACTAATACAATTGTAGAAGAGAAAATCAACCGAGAACGATATCTTCAATATTTCAATGGGAAGGGAAGGGTCCCTTGGCAAACAGAAATAATAACAAGTGGCAAGGCATAAAATATTTTTACCTCTCAGACAACTGTTAGTCTCTTTTATGTACTGTGATAGAAAATAAATGTTTTTAAAATAAATTCTCAATAAATTTACCTCTGCCAGATTCATTCCTTCATTATTAGATGTATCAACTTCCGGGTCAGATTCTTCATTTTCAGGTGTGGGCTCGATATTGCTGATACTCTTGGTAGGAGTTTCTTGATCTAGCAGGAAGCGCATGCTGTCGAAATACCATAACTGTGTCTTGTAAACATCATCGGTTCCTCTTCCTGAACGTTCGGACTTTTCAATCTAGAAGTAATTAAAACTTATAAATTTTCAGCACTCTAAGCATAACCAACTGTAAAAAGTGTACAGTATAATACATACCTTCTTTAATTCTTTTCTGAAAGATCCTCTCAGAGACTGTATCTTGGATTTAACCATCTTTGTATCCGCGTCCTGGTCATATTTCTTCCAGACTTTGATTAGAGCCTCATATCCTTTTCTCTTCAAATTTCTATTAGTGTACAACTCTTTGTTTTTAATTTGCCACAGCGCCGGATGGGCCCTGTATGTTTCAATGAACTCTTTTATAATGCCCTTTGGCACGTTTCGGATGTCACTTTTTTCTCCTTTTTCTTCTTCAAGAGTATCATCATAAAATGATTCTGCGTAATCTTCCATGTCACTCAAAAGAAAAGAAAAAACACTTGCCAGAGTGAAAATACAGACGGAAAGAATGACACGACTTGAGAAGGACACAAACTCCACACTGAAGCAACAATTAGGAACCTGGCAGGACCGGCTGTAAGGATTTCTCATGGTTGCGGCATCCCTTTTAAACACTAAAGGCGCGTTTCCACTGAGGCAACAACAAGCAACTTGTAGCATGCTACATGAGTTATTTTGTTGCTACATGTCGTCGTGCGTCATCATACTTTGTCGAAAGTCAAATGTCGCCCAAGAATCTGTTGCCAGTTGTTCGCTTGCTACTTGTCGCCGTTGCTTGTAGCATGCGGCAAAAGCATTTCACGTTATGCGGCCAGTAGTGTGCGACATGGCATCAGAAGCAGTGGCAGCTGCTGCTTATTTGATCATCGCAAATGGCAATAAAAGAAGAAAACGGAAAAAACCTAGGTGGTGGATCAGAGATTTATTTGTTAAAAGTAGTACGAATCGCCAGGAATTTTTCGAAAAACTTATTTCAAATGATGGGAGTCTGTTCAAAAATTTCACACGTATGAGCAGGCATGATTTTGACTACCTAGTCGAAAAGGTCACTCCTTTGGTGAAAAAAGCACGCGCACGAAGAGTAGTAGAAAATACTTTCGGACTATTATCATCAGTATTTCATGTGTTTCGAAAACCTTCAATGGTAAATGTTAAAAATGCAGAAACCATCACATCTGCGTGTGTATATCTACACAATTTTTTAAGAAAAAGCAATACCTCAAGAACACTTTATGCACCTTATGGAACCTTAGACATAGATACACGAGGTGGAACTGTTATTCCAGGATCATGGAGGACGGTGGTAGAAGATGACACAGGCATGATGAATTTACAACGCAAACCACGAAAATCAGGTGAAGATGCAAAAGACGTTCGGGATGAATTTGCAAGGTATTTTGTGTCAAAAGAAGGAAAAGTATCTTGGCAAGACAAACTACTAAGACAAAAACATAAACTATGTATTCGTACGTAAATTAATGTATTTAGTTACGTTACCATTATGTGACAATTTATCCCTATCATACACAACTTGTAAGAGTGAAAAGTCGATTCAAGAAAAGTTTTTTACTATTATTTACCACAATCTAAATTGGGAAACACTTTTCTACATAAGCTGTAAATACAGCCTATCTTAATTATATGTAAGTCCTTTTGTAAAGTTTTAATTACGACAATTTTTAAATATATATAATATTTTTTAAACCCACCAAAAAACTACTTTTAATTACTTGTATAACTAAAAAGATTGTATATCCCCTATTCCGTCTCTGGATCTGTCATTGGTAAATTATTCTGTCAAAAATAATTAGTTACATATATTAATTAACCTACCTCATAATTTTCTGCTGTTGAAAAAGTTTGTCTTGGAATGTCAACATCTAACAAAAATGTTAGGAGTTTATAAGCAAACCATTTATCTTCTTTAGGAGATGAGCCGCTCTTTGGTTTAGTAATCCTTTTATGTTCACGATGAAAAAGCAGACCTCAAATACTTGATTTTCTTTTTTATTTCATCTAATGAACATTCGTACTTGTTAGCAAGTAGTATTAATTTGTCACTTTTAACTTTCCTGTCTTTATATGAAGCACTTTTGTTATTCCACAACTCCAGGTGAAGTATGGTAATCTTCAATAAATAAGGTTGTTTTCTGCACATTCCACTCCATGTCGCCCGTTTTCTGTCGCACTCATCCACTACCGCTTGGATACTGGCGACACCGTACGACACGCTATATTTTTGTCGCACAGTGGCCCATACGACCGGCGACAAGGCCCAACCTGTAGCATGCGTCATTGTTGCTTACTACATGTCGGAGCGTGTCGCTTCGCTTGCAAATACTCCTTGTCGCATGCGTCAGTGCCGCATGCCACATGTTGCCCAGAAGTTGCCTCAGTGGAAACGCACCTTAACATACATTCTTTCCTAACGGATTCGCCGACGGAACGAACTGTAGGGATTCGGCAAATGATTTGCGTCATCTCTCTTAAGGGCCCCATACACACAGCAACTTGTTGGCCAACTTGGTTGTGTTGTAGCTGAAGTTGGTGTGTGTATGGGTAGGTTGGCAGACCAAATCACAAGTTGGCCAACCAAGTTGGCAGTTTTCAAACTCTTTTGATATTCGTAGGCCCCCTATTGTTGTGCCAACGTGTTGTAGTGTGTATGGGCAAGTTGTCCAACCTGGCTGCCAACATCAGTCCGCTCCGGTTTCTCATCGAGGCAGTACTAGTGATTTATGTTAATAGCAGTACTGTGATGGATACTGTTCAGAACAACGATGCATGAAACACCGTCATCGAAAAGTTTCAGTCTACCACAACTGTGGAAAGTGAAATCTGATTTATATAAAAATAAAAATTCAAGAATAAAGGGTTGCGAAGAATTTCTGATTGATTTCAAAGAAGTGGAAATTTTTGTAATCTTCCAGTGCAGTTACTTTGAGCTACGACAGCAAATTTGTGAGTGAAAATTTGGGGCATTTTTGGAGCCACGTTTTTGCGCAAATTTTTCTTTTTCTCTTTTCCCTCTCATTTTCTGCGCTGGCACTGTAGTGTTGCCAGGTCCAGATTGTTAAAAATCGGGACGGAGGGTCAAAAAAATCGGGATTTGGGGTTTCAAATCGGGACAACCCTCAAAAAATACGTTTTTATATAATTCACGTTATTTTTGTAATTTAACGAGGACAGAGTTAATTTTTACAGGAACCATATTTGTCTATCATATTATAGGAACTTGAGAACCTTATTACTAAATCTTAAATATACAGTACATAGACGTGTGTATACCTGCAGAACCCGCTAAAGCGGTTTTGCCACCCCGGACAAATAGACAAATTGCTGCCCCTTAAGATTATGTAGAATTATATATCCAAAAAAATTAATAATTTTTAATCAAATAAAATATTTAATTTTAATAAAATCATATATTCATAAATAAACTTATTGAATTTTGATCTAGCGGCACAAAATAGATAAATTAATTATGAAATATCTGTACATAGCCACAAATTAACAATATTTTTAACATTTTTAAATGTTATTACAGATGGATATTATCACACAAACAATCTAAATGCCATTATTTTGAAAATAAAACGAAATTACGTCAAATTCGCTAAAATCACCAAAAAAATTTTTTTCTTACTTTCATGTTGCGAATTTTTTATTACATCTTAAAATTTACTTCATCAGCAATTTCATACTCAATTGCCAAAATGGCTAAATCATTAAATTATCAATTTCTTGGTTTTCATAAATGCTTAACAAGGCGTCGTATACATCTCCCAAATGAAATTTTAAAGGGATTAATGCCTCTATCCTACTCTCCCATCTAGTGTCACTTCATGTTTTCAAATTTGAACCCTGAACATGCTTTAAAAGTATTGCCCATCGAAAAGTAGATGCCAAAAAGAATAAATATATTTTTGGGACCATGTTGAAGAAATTAGCGGCTTTAAAGGATGCTTTTGACATTAATAACAAGATTGAGAGAATGGCTACTTCCTGGCAAATTGAATGCTCTCGAATTACATTGTTTAATTCTAAATTGCACTCCTGCTTTATTGCTCAGTCCTGTCCTCTGATATCCTGCAAAATTTAAACACAAGTCATTAATTTCTCCAACTATAATGTCTGTCATTTGTTTTCCTGTGGATCTTTCGACTGGTAAGAAGCCTTAAGAGCTTTCTTTAACTTTAATTTCAACTTCAGCATTAAATTTATTGGTTGAAACATATCTGATTACAAGAGTAATTTGCTGTTTATTACTAAAGTCAGGAGTACAGTTTAAAATTATGGAAAAATATTTGAATTTTTTTATTTCATTAATAACATGAGACTTCACTTTGATGCAGCAGTTCTACTATTCCGGTTTGTATATTTTTCCCAAGATATTGAGCTTTAGTCTCTACTTTTTAGAGCATTCAACAAACGTGCTCTTCCATAATGGGATCGTATTCAGAGAGTAACTCAACTACTTTTAAGACCGTTATTATGCTCAAATAACTTGTCGCTTGTACCTTGAAAAACCAGTGAACTTTTACCAAGCATTTTGGTAATTGCATCTATTCTTAGAAGCACCTCATCCCAATGTTTTATTTCGGCATTAATAACTCTTTGAGTGGCAGCATCTACAGTTTTATAACAATTTAATCTTTCTTGCCTGAATATTATTTCTCGAAATTTCATGCTCTTTTAAAGTTTCGTCGAGGTGCTTCCAATTGTTAAAACCCTCCTTTGAGAGAGAACTAACTAAACAACCGAAAATTTTGCAACAGAAGCAGTAAACGCAGTAGCTATTCTCACAATATTTGCTCCCCGTTGCTGAAAATTCCTGCATAATATTTTGCGGTAAAATGTCGATCTGTGTCATTGGAAGGAAATTTGTAATTATGCAATAGTTTAGGTGGATCTTGCCTTACTAAAAAGCTTCTTACGGCGTCTCGTAAAATTCTTGGCCATTAAGTTTTAGAACGCCTTCTATGAGTCTCACGTTGGTGTCAGTTCCAGTTGGTTTACAAACTTCGTTCATTTGTTTGCTATTATTTTCTGAGGATTCTGTACTTCTTTTGTATCCCGACCTGATATTGGATTCTAAGATTTGTTTTGGTAAACCCTGAATACAGTATATTTTTTTAATGCGCTTTTTTTTTGTAGTGGTAACCAGATAGTTTTCTTTGACCGTCAGACATTTTGGAAGAGGCACGCACGTAACTCAAACAATGTACACTATAAAATAATATAAAAAGTAAATATTTATCCTTGTTCTAAATAAGCCAAAACCATAACTAAGATAAATTATTCTCAGTCGATATAAAAAAAAATAATTATGCACAACACAAAATATTTTCCATACCCTGTGAACATAAAGAAAGTATAGTGTTACTACACAGTGAAAGCTTATTCGCGGAGGATACTATCCATAAATTTGCTGCAAATACAGAAACCGTGTATACAGAATGGCAATTTCTATAGGCTTAAACGGAATACGTTCCAAGTGCACAAACAAAAAAACAAATAATGTTGTGGAGTGAATGTCGCGCAATGCACTTATTAAACCAACTGACAAAGTTATTCACATTCACTAAAATAGTTAATAAATTTCTTTTCGTTGAGATGATTTACAAATGCAGCAATTAGAGTATCTGTAAACCGCATTCGTATATATAATAAGCATCATGGGTTATTATATATTAGCAGTTAACATTTTTAAATTGAATATACTAATGGTATGTGAAGTAACTAATCGGTAATCAGCAGCTGGTAATATTATTTATTTATTAATGATTGTAAGTACTGTCCCACACCCACTAAACTACAGTATTTTCACAAGCGATCAAAGCTAGCGTATGTAATTTAACCCAACCATAACACTTAAAATGACTGTATCTAATTTGTACAACAAATCTGTGAGGCTCGGATAACGAGAAGAAATTATTATGCAAATTATTCCACTTCGATTTCCAATATCTAAGATCCCTATTCATTTGGTTCATCAATTCAATAAAATAAATACTCAGCTACTCCCGCCAAGCACTATCGGTTCCATGTATTAGAGCCTAGCTGCAATTGCGAAAAACACTCCTTTTCACCGCATCTAGTAACTTGTGGGCAGTATAACGTCGGAATCAGTGCAGGTAACCGAGGGCAGGTGTAACAGCCCCCATCTACCGCGCTTCTGTTGTGTGCTTTTGTAGTTGTGCGCTTATGTCGTATGTCCTACTAAATAACAGTTTAATCATATATGTACCTACCTTTAGAAATTATGAAATCCTGAAGTAAATTTTATGATCTTCCACTTATCACTAATAATGTAATAGTAAGGCTAATGCTGTTGTGTAATGAAACCACTTTTGTAATTAGCAATAATAAGCAAGTGGAGATAACAAAAGTCGAAAGAGCATTTTACTCGCGTGCTAAGGCCCAATTCACACAGAAGAGAGGTGGCGCGGACTTCGGGCTTAGACATGGCTCGGACGCAGCGCATTTTGAAGTTGCTCCTATGGCGCAATTCACACAGAGGTGGCTGGGCAACGGGGCGCCCCTTTGAGGTCCGCGCCCCGTCTCTTCGAAGTCTCTAGGGTCGCACCCGAATAGCTAAGAACTGTAAGTTTTTAACGAACGAAAAAATCGGTATGTGCATTTTTTTTTATTAATTGGGTATTTAACACATTAATATTACCGGTATTAATATTTTTCTCACACTTACAGCTGAAATGGCGCCCCTAAATTTTAGCGCCCCGGGCAAATGCCCAGTTTGCCCCCCCCCGCCTCCCCGTAGAGCGGGCCCTGCAATATGTCACTTTACAGTCACCACTACCTAGCACGGATCACTGATGTTTGTATTTGGTAGTAGCATGTAGATTCCTATCGTGCACAACGTTGGCCGAATGCTGTTGGCTGTTGGGGTTTGGGAGATATGTCGGTTAAAGGTGGTCGATGTAAAGCTTCTTCATATTTCAATCATCGACTTGTGTGTCCCTATGGTTATCTTTCCTGCCTCAACTACATAAAACAATTGGTGTTTGCGTGTTGTATTAACATCGAGTCTCCCATTGTTCACAATGGTAGTTACATATAGATAGCTATGGGGGAGTTTGAGATATGTTGGTTTAAAGTGGTTGAAGTGGGGCACTTTCACATTCCGACCAAATACGTGTGTGCCCCAATGTATCACTTTTAGCCAAAAGTATCCAGCACAGATCACTGGTGTTTATACGTGGTAGTAGTATACATTCACCGATCGTGCACAACGTTGGCCGAATTTTAGTAACTGTGGTGGTGTGAGAGATATTATTGTCGAAAATGATCGATCAAGGATATTTTCGTATTTCGACTAAAGGCATATGTGTCGATATATTTCACAATAACATAGCGAAGATGACTGGTGTTTATATGTGGTAGTAGCATCACGTATCCCATCGTGCACTGTGGTGGTTAGATGTCGGTAGGTATGGGTGTGTGCGAGATATTGTGGTTTAAATTGATCGACCTGGTACTCTTTCATATTTCGACCAAAGACATAGGTGTCCCTATGTATCACTTTTCAGCAAAAACTATCTAGCACAGACCAATGGTGTTTGTGTGTGGTAGTAGCAAAGGGTCATCGATCGTGCACAATGTTGACCGATTGTCGATAGCTGTGGGATTGTGGAAGGTATGATGGTTGAAACTGGTCGATCAATAATATTTTCGTATTTCGACTAAAGACATGTGTGTCAGTATATGTCACTTTGCTGCCTCAACTACCTTTCTCAGATCACTGGTGACTATGTGTGGTAGTGTCTGTATTCTTCTATCGTTAGATGGTAGCTATGGGGGTGTGGGAGATATCGTGATTGAAATTGATCGACCTGGGACAGTTTCTTATTTCGACCAAAGACCTATGTATCTTTTTCAGCCAAAACTATCTAGCGCAGATCGCTGGTGTTTGTGTGTGGTAGTAGCAGAGGGTCATTGGTCGTGCACAACGTTGGCCGAATGTCGATAGCTGTGGGAGTGTGGGAGATATGGTGGTTGAAAGTGGTCGATCAAGGATATTTTCGTATTTCGACCAGAGAAATGTATGTCCGTATATGTCACTTTGCTGCCTCAACTACATAGCGCAGACCACTGGTGATTATGTGTGGTAGCGGCCTCGATCTCCCATCGTGCGCTATGATGATTGCATGTCGGTAGCTATGAGGGTATGGATGAAATAGAGGGTGAAAGTAGTCGACGAAGGGCATTTTCCTGTTTCTACAATAGACGCGTGTGTCCCTATATTTCACATTGCAGCCAGAACTAACAAGCGCAGACCAAGGGCGTTTGTGTGTGGTAGTAGCCTGGAGGCTTCCATCGTGCACTATGGTGATTGCATGTCGGTTACTGTGGGGGTGTGGTAGATATGGTGGTTGAAATTGGTGGACCTGATAAAAATAGACATGTGTGTCCCTATATTTCATTCCAAAGCCCAAACTACCCAGCGTAGTACACTGCTGATTGTGTATGGTATTAATCTCAAGTCTCTAACCGTGCACCATGGTGGTGTCATGTCAGTAGCTATAATGGTATGGTTGATATGGTGGTTGAAATTGGTCGACGGACATGTGTGTCCCTCTATTTCACTTTGCAGCCTTAAATACCCTGCGCTGATCGCTGAAGTTTGTGTGTGGTATTAGCCACTAGTCTCCCTTCGTGTACTATGGTGGATGTATGTCGGTAGCTGTCAATCAAAATTCTTTACAATCACGAACGAATTCGTAGGCATCAGCTAATATTATAATAATACTAGCTGACCCGGTCACGCGTTGCTGTGACTTACTAATTATAGTACGTTGGATTAATGTTATTCTATACTTCCTCAAGTAGTCAAATTGATATTCACTAATAAAGACAAAAACATTATAGTCGTTTTGGAAATTCAAATGTAATTGGTAAAGAGTTACGGAGAGTTGAAATTAAGGACAAACGATCACAAAAAATTTTAATTTAGATTTCATTACAAATTACTTAATTGAAATTATATAAAAATTGATATTTATAAAATAAATAAAAAATATTTTTTATTTATTTATATAAACTGAAATTTCAGTTATATCTTCAGTCATACTGTTTTTATATTTTCCCCACAAACTCGAAGATTGTGTTGGATAACATGTTGTCAAAATAATTGCAAACAGTTTGCCGAATACTATTCGGCGTGGCTGTCAACGCTGCATCAGCAAGTGTCAGGTCCCAATAATTGTTGTCTACCAGCAGCTGCAACTCGCGACATGCATCTTGACATGTATTGAACACTCGACATGTATTGAACACCACTCGACCATTAACTGTTCGTAAACATTCGAAAGAAGCTGGTCCGGGAACATTCACCAATAACAAACGCTGAAAGAAACATTCACGTTGTTTTGGATGCACTGTGGAAAGTCTTTGCTTTGAATATGCCTGCGATCGAAGGATGTGGTTCTCCTTGTTTACGTAGCTACCATTTTTTACCTAATTTGTTCCATGAAAAATAGCTTGGAACATCGGTATATAATAATGTTTTTGCGAATTGGCGGAACACATCAGATTTTTCACACAATGTGAAAAATTCAGTTTGTGGTTTGTCGTTTTTGGTGGCTCAAGTATTCTTTGGAAAATATTTTCTTCGGTGAAATATACACGTTGAACGTTTTCAAGATGTATTGCAAGATGGTGGATGCAAGGGTCTCTTTCATGGGTGCGAAAACTAAAAATATGCCAGATAGCTTCGTTGCTGCTGATGTATCTACCTATTTGGTATCGTGTTATTTCGTCATTTTTATTTACATTTTGAACTTCAAATACGGCCAAATCACTGCCTTTATTAACATATTTGCAAAGGTACTTAATGTATTTTACAAAACTGCAAAACTCGACATTAATATGAGCCTTATACGTTTTTGAAAGTAATGGTGAGTATGATACCACCCACTGATTGTCAATTTCAACTTGGTTTCTAGAATTTGACATTCGCATTGTAAATGTTTGGCCACCATTCTCAGCGTTTCTGCGGCGATACAACGGATAACCATTGATATCCGTAATAGTATCATTCGTATATTCCTTCGGAAAACGCTTCTTACATTTTCCACCTTCCATGCATGATGATGTCATGTTAAAAGCACCGCACGGTCCGTGGATCGAGTGACTGGTAACAATATCAAACAATTCTTGATCAATTAATGGGTCCGGAATTTCGGCTGAAATTATTTCATCAATTTCTTCTGGACGGATTTTAACTTCAAGCCAAATCAAAATGTGAGAATGAGGCAAACCTCGCTTTTGCCACTCAATCAAATACAGATAGCAACGTGTGTTACCCAAAACTGAATGTTTTACGATTAAATCAATCAATGATTTTAATTTTTGTTTGAACACACGTGCCGTGACATCATGACGATGCATTGATTGATGGTGTGGTAATAGCAAAGTTTGTATTTCCTCCCAATTCGGATTACCTGTAAATGTAATAAACAAATCTGGACGACCATAATGACGGAAGTCATCGCATCTTGTATATATTCCTGCATGTTCCGTGAACTGCCGATGTAGCTTGAAGGTAAAATAAATGCATTACCGATATCATTGGCGTTTAAATTTTCATAAATACTGCCGATAACAGTATCTCGTAAGAGGATATATTCCTCCGATCGTTATTTAGCCTGGTTGTATCGAATAAATCGCTAATGCTTGTTTTCAACCTTGGCGTACATATCCGCGACGTATTGAAGGCACAGTTGACGATATCAAAGGATATAGTTATCCTAATTACGTCTAATCATCAATCGGGGGGCGTAGTACTTCATTGAAGTACCTTTTTGTTTGTTTTATTACCTGATAAAATAATAAATTAAATAGTAAAAAAAAAAAAAAAAAAAGAATAAGAAATCAATATAGTGGGCCCGCTATAATTCGTCCCCTGGTCGGAATACCGCGGGTCTACTGTAGTAATAAAATAACGAATTCAATAGTTGAATATTAAATTTACCAGCAATTGGATCACGCTGTTTGATGTTGATGTGATATTCATTCTGCCCTTGCCAGAATATCAGTGGATACAGGAGTGCGTCATACGAACGGTGTAGATCCGAAATTATACTAACAGTTCTATCTTGACGTGTGACTTTAATCAACTGAGTCACCAACCATAAAAACTGCAACTTCATCTACGGTTGGTGGTTGAATCTGCCAGCGTGTTCTCCTGATGGTAATTTGTCAGCTTTGATGACAATTTGATAGTTGTCATTTTTGAATTATCAACGACCCAAACTTATGGTACACCTGGCCTTGTATTTTGAATTTAGTTTCAAAATGACGTCCATCAGATCTAAGATCGCAAATTTTTACTGCCCCAAAAGACGTCATCTGGAAGCAAGAATTGAATTTGCGTGTCTTGCGCAGAAACAATTTCGAATCGTTTGATTCGCCAGCAAGAAGGATTGTAAATGTTCTGGCGGATTGGGTAGTGGTAATAATACATCTTTTCCTGATGCACAACACATGCCGGCTGCTTCATTGCGGAATTTCAACGCCTGATAATACTGGCATATTTTGCTCATTGCACCGATTGCAGTTTTAGAATGTGCAGAGTAATCAATGGCTGGTGCATATTGGAACGCAAGACGAACAAATGATACATGTGTTAAAGCACGGCTGATATACTGTCTCTCTCGTTCTCTTTCTCTAAATGTAGCTTTGTGCTGTTCTCGTGCCGCTCTTGTTCTCGATATATTCTGTCACAGACGTTCATCACGCTGTTCTTGAGATTCTTGCATACGACGCTCAGATGTCCTGATTCTTTGAACTTCCTTAGTTGCCGCGATTTGTGTTGCTGATTGATGAGCTCTCTCGTCGTGCGTCTTGCCTCTCTGCTACACGCATTGTCGAGGTTAGATTCTTTGGCGACATTTCACTGAAAAACATTTGAATTACAAGAAAAAGTTCCTTCCTGAAAGCCTTAAAATAAGACACTATAATACAGTGGGTCCATTGAAAAATACAGTAAAATGGAAGTTAAGAACTAATGAGGAAATATAAAATAACATTGAAAAAAATAACAGAACAAGAAGAATGATATTTTTTGATACATTTATAGCATGGATGACACCAGGCTTTCAAGAGGTTTAGAAAGATTTGAAACGAAATAATACCAGTGAACTGTATGGAAAGAAAATTTTTTCTATGGCAGACTTTGAATATGGCAGGATTCAAAGGTAGAGAGGAGTGCAATAATGAAGGAGTACTGGGGAGGAAGAAAGAAAAAACAACAGGAGAGGAATTGAAATTGACACGTGGTCTCTAGCTGACCATAACAAAAAGAAGAAGAAAAATGATAAGCTAGCGAGAAATGCTTACACGATTCGAATTTATCGTAACGTTTTCTTCAATGTTATATTCATGTGTGTAATTACTTTTTCGCTAGGTATAAAGACACACAAACGATGAGCAACAATACAGCATAATTATAACACAATACACAGCACAATTAAAATTGAAGAAACTCACACATATGGCGTGGAATAGACCGTAGCATATATAAATCGAAATACAACGCCATCTATTTGATGGTTCGATAAATTAACACACCGCCATCTGTTAGGAATAAACTGTAGCATAAATAAATTGAAACAGAACGTGATCTACTGAATGATTACCCAACCTAGCTAACCAAGTGTTGTATTGATAAGTTAACACATCGCCATCTGTTAGAAACTTATGGAACTATAATAATAAGTACGTGTGGTCGTAATGACCTGGTGACATGGTTTATACTGGCTGGGCATTCTGCCCCTGTCGTAACCGCCTTTACCTAGCCCGCCCGTCCTGCCTGGTACAGGGGACCTATATTTTAACGTCGAATCCGAACCACAATACCGTCCTGGCGTATTTCACCTCATACAGCATGCTGCGCCTTGGGTTAATGCCGGGTTAAGTATCTATAAAAATCCTAGCCGAGACATGGACTCGAACCGGGGACCTTTCCATTTCCAGTCAGACGCCCTAACCACTTAGCCAGCCGACCGCTTAGCCTTCGTGGCTTACAAATAATTACAAACCATTGTCCTATGACAGACATTTAATAAACATTTATTTCGCAAATAATAAATATTGAGGTCTATAATCCAGATAAAAACTATCCTATCATTTAAGTTGGACTAAATTATACACATTAAGCCAAATTTCATCTAAATCGGTTATGTAGTTTCGGAGTTCATCCCGGACGAACATCGTGACACGAGATTTTTATATATATAAAGATTAAGATTTGTTTATTTCGACTAGTAACAAAATATTATGGAAATAATGTATTTTAAAGTTGAATCTGAGTATTAATTTATTCTCTTAATAAGTATAAAGTAATTTTTATTAAAATTGTATTCAGTATTATATTTAATTGTCTTTATCATAGCCTTTTTTTTTTTATAGATATAACATAATTATGAAATTCACCATGGGCTCCTCCAGTCATATTACTAAATCTTTATACGTGTCTGATGCTGCTTCATTCCCGTCTTTATAAACCTCAAATATTTGAATTTGTAGTTGGTTTGTGTAACAGAAGTGATCCGAGACACATCTGGTGTTCCGCGTGAAATACTCAGAAAATGAGAATTAAGTGAAAGGGTTGGAGACAGAGGCAGCCGCAAACAAACAAACAACAGCTGTTAAAGGGGCTGCGTGTGAGTACAATAGTGTTAGCGGAGCAGATAACCTTGAAGTGGCGGACAGGAACAGTTATGCCCACCCCAGCTGGGATACAATGCAGGTCGGACACAAGCGATCTGTGGCGAAATGTTCGTGTGTTCTCGTACAAATTCGGGAGGTTCTAAAAATGGCGAGTGGAGTGACTGAGCAATGAACATAAAGCATCTATATTTTGGTTCTAACAAAAGGTTTTGTTTGCATGTTCTGGAGGGAAAATCCGGCAAGGAGGTTGGTGACGGAAAAAGGAGAAGTGGGGATGGTAGAACGACGTGCTCTGCACCCCGGGAAGGAGACATCTTGTGTCCACGAGCTGGAGAGGACGGAGCGACCTGCTCTGACGAGTGGAGGTTGCAGATAGTGACGACGCAGTGTACCAGGAATGGTGATCCTCGAGCCCACGTGGATTGTTTGGTGAGCTGAAGTGCTTAAGTGCTTGCTTTCTTCAAGTTCCAGTACATTCCATACCCGAAAACGACCCGCAGAATGATCTGCAGAGATAGGGACTCATGCAATAAAACTTTTCTAGCCAGCAGTAAATTATACGGTTGGATAATAGGTTAATTCCGGAAATGCATAAGATTGTTTCTTTGTAATTCACATGTGCCATATACATTCAATTGTAATTGTGTCTTGTTCAAATGTAAAAGGCAGTAATAAATTGTAACACCTCAACTTGTTAAAGAATTATGTATCTGTTATAAATAGGTAAAAGGAAAATTAACCCTGTTCATGCAATCCAAGATTAATTATAAAGGCGCCCAAATTTCATTAAA